>DWHV01000012.1:0-28625 GCA_018248035.1 Papilio joanae | reverse complement strand
TTGGTTCCTTCACTAATTAATAGAAAGGAACTTCGTTCCATCCGGGTGTCCCTTGACACCTCTCAAGTTTTTTTTATTCATATAAGCATCTTATACTGTTGAAGATGTTTATATCACGGTTAAATAACGAATGATAAATTGCAAAGACTCAGCAATCTGCAGCATACATTGCTAAGATTTATACTGGGAATGGAAATATGGTGAAAATATTCATTCGTACTCATGACGTTGTCTTTGAAATATAACAACACTCAGGGGACAATAAAGGATGAAAGGGTAGAGACATTCGGATGCTATCACACGTGGTAATTAATTATAATTATGTACTTATTAATGTTATAATGAAAAATTACTACATTAATTAAGGAACAGTGTTTAGAGTTTATAGGAAATTATAAAATACACGTGGGTATCTTATCTTACTAATATTATAAACGCGAATGTTTGGATGGATGGATGTTTGTTAGAAGGTATCTCCAGAACGGCCGTATGGATCTCGCTGAAATTTGGCATAGATGTAGAACATAGTCTAGCCGAACACATGCTACTAATTAAGTTCTTTGTTTTAAATCCGGGCAGACTCGCGGGCGACAGCTAATTTTACAGTTAATTTAGATTATTTAACATTAGGTTACCTAGGTTAGGTCGTTTGCCCTTGAAACATGAAAGATATTAAATTAAGTGAGCTTGTGACGCCGCGACTAAAGTGAGTCGTAAATCTGCGGAGACGATAGCGGAGTAGGTGAGGGTAATAAAGTGGCGACAAGCGAGACTTTTAGTGAAGTACCCATTTTAGTACTTAAATAGAAATCTTTATCACATCACACAAGTATGCTTTTAGATAATTTCCAAATAAAACAGTAAACTTTAGAAGAGTTAAATTTAGAAATCTCTCTACTTTTTCAGTACGTATGTAGTATATAACTATAATTTTCTGCTAGATTTTTTATTCCGTCTATAAAATTGTGTTTTATTTGAATTGTATTGTCTCCAGTCCGGCAGTTCATCAGTTCAACTTTTGATAAAACTAAAAGGCCGAAGTAATTGCATTTTCTTGAACAATGATAAATTGAACCGCAAATTAAAAACTGTTCCATTAAGTTCCACTCCTTATAATTCAATTTAGTTGTGAGTCGAGCTCTGAGCCGGTCGAGCGCCAATTCCGTTGTCTATCTGATTCCGACTGGGCTTTCTTTTTTCAAACGGCTCTCGAGTACCATTGAAGCGTAATGAGCGCCTTCTTTTTAACGTTCACTTTGCGCTATTTTAATTTGATTTAATTTACGCAAGGACTCTTTACTACTAAAGTATATAATGTCACACTTTCTTTGACTTACTGATTGTACTTTTTGTGAAAAGCAAGGCTTTTACCTATTTTTTATTGGGTATTTACATTTATCAATCTTATAAATAAAATAAAATCAAAATGTCCGCCGTAATAAAATTGCGAAATGTTTTCAATAATCCGTTTAATTTATATAAGTATTTCTAAATATCTGAACCTTATGTAAGTACACACAATAGCAAAATGATTGAGTCGTCTCTAAAGGTAGGCTGTAGATAAGGATTGTGTATTTGCGTAAAGTACATAAGGGCCGGCGGACACTAGAGTCGTTGTTCCGTAACGAAGCAAGTTTGGAGTGCGTTTACGTGACTGTACCCGGTCACAATGTTTACTTTATCAAATGGAGCCGATTGGATTATGATTGTTAAATCTATATCCCCAGTGTAAAAGGAATGTTTGTTTCTACCTAATAGTGAAGGGGAACACATAATATAACTTTGATGGTGTAATGGGAGAAAGAAAAACTGAAATCTCTAAGTAAGTGGCACCAGTGCCATGAGTCTGCTGTGAAACGTCATTCTCACAATTTTGAATAGAAATTAAAAATGTATTCCATATTGACTGTGCCAGAATTTGAAAAAATAAAATCTCTTAAGACGTTATGCATCCACTGATTGAAAAAAGCTA
Organism: Papilio joanae; assembly: GCA_018248035.1. Taxonomy (NCBI): domain Eukaryota; kingdom Metazoa; phylum Arthropoda; class Insecta; order Lepidoptera; family Papilionidae; genus Papilio; species Papilio joanae. Next base: position 26,653 of record DWHV01000012.1, on the reverse strand, counting down.
TTTTTTGTGGTCAATAACTATCTTTGAGTGAATCTTTTTGGTCGAAATTTATTTTTACTTTAGTCTACAGTCACTCTAGATCATGCCGACACCTAAGTGAGAAAAAGGCTGTTTTTATTTTTATGTTTGAAATAAAAAAAAAAAAAAACTGTGTCAAGCGATTTGACAGTGGCAAAGGTAACTTCAGGTGGCATCAGCCCCTAACGATTCGGGCGCAAGTTTAAAGAGCGATTACGTGACTAAGCGAACAGAGCGCGACACTTCTTCCGCGCCGCAAATTAAACAAGTTTCCAATTCGTAACGACTGCCAAAGTTAATATTAGTTGGTCGCGACTCACGACTCCTAAATGTTTTGCTTCCAGTTGCTTAGTGTCGGCTTACCCTTAAGTGTTCAATGCTTTGAGCAAAATAATCTGTTGTTTGAATTGCTAAGTCACTGTTTGAAATTAGATAATTTCCCCTTAAATTCCAGTTGCGGTAATGAACTCTGTAAAAGAATTTCTATAGGCTAAGTTAGGGAGACATTGAGTTAATAAATAAAATAAAATATTACGCTGTAAGAAAAAAAGCATGAGATACTTATGTCTTTGTGAATCTCCTACAAATAAGGGCCAATGTGTAAATTGACAACTTTACAGGAGAGGCTCTCAAAGTTTCAACCATGTATGAAAAGATGCCACATAGGCACTTTTACTTTAGCATAAAAAATACGTTTACACCTGTAAATATGTATTTATGTTCAGTACATGTTCTTAACAAGACGTAGCGTTTAACATAATAAAGTAGAAATCATCAATTTGTTACCTTGGCCCATATACATAGGACCCATCGATACGTGTTTATTTCATTTGTAACATTTTAGCGCTACACTATTATCATACAAGTTCATATAAGACTGTATTAGCGCAAGCTTTTGTTTTTCCATCAATTTATATTCAAGAAGGAAGAATTAAAACAGGAATTTAAAAATAAAAAATTAGTAATTACCAGATAAATATAAAATGGAATGTATATTATATATTCGAGTGTCGCAACTTAACAACTGCTCGAGTTTACTTCGTTAAATTTTCCACAACTCCGTTACTTCGGCGTATTGTACCGAAGTTGCAACGAAAAATGTACGTGCCGGCGACTTCAAAGGCCCAAGTTTTGGAGGGGCGAATTAGGCAAGTTAAGGGGCCGAAATTTTCTCGCAAGCTTTGAGTAATCTTGGAAAGTTCACCTGTATGACAACTAATATTCAAGTTTTAAACGGATTTTAAGTTAGAGTTTAAGTTTCTGTTACCTTAGTTATTTTTAGTAGTGTACTACAAAGAAACTAAATATAAATCAGAACTGAAAATAAATCTTATAAGATTTAATAACTCGTTAAAAGGTACCCCTAATGATCTCGTGCAAAGCAATCGTAGTAAAGACATTAATGATAACACAGTATACAATGATAGTACACGTAACCTCAAATGACCACTTTAACGACCACTAAACCGCGAAATTACGACAAGAGCTATCAAAAGTATAACAGCTGTAAAGGCAGTTTCACACAACGACTATAAAGCCTGCGAAACACATGCCGTGATATACGACATCTAACAACTAGAAGCATTATTAAGCTGGTGAATATAGCGTGCAACAATTTGTCGTTGCAATGACGCGCGTCTCGTGAATGTCGGAACTTTGATACCGTTTGGTACTGTCGATGACAGAGTGTTTTTAATTTTTTATGAAATGTTAAAATGGAACTTATTGAAGAATAAAGCAGATAAGGAGACAATTTAGACAATAATTTATCCCCTATAAGTAGGACTATGAGGCATTACCAAGAAAAGCGGTAAAAGTTCATGACGGTATACATACAGTATACGAGAATATGACGAAATTAAAACCAACGTACCTATTAATTATAACGCATCGAAAGAAAACGATGTTGCCACACGTGGACAAATAACACGGACAAAATTAGTAAGTGTAAAAATGAATAGTGAAGTGTAGTATACATTGTGTGCGCGACTGTACTTGCTGCTACAATACATTAGAAGGGACAGTTTACAACTGTTGTCCCGCTATCATTACGCTTCGACCAATAGAGGGCGAGCAATAAAGAAATTTTCTAACAGCGCGCAAACAAAACTTACGGAATGCCGTAATGTCTTTGAGTATAGTTGAAACGTTTATGTTGCATCGTTAAACATTTGTTAACACTAATATTTCTCAGGGAATACAAGATTCGTGTTCTCTAAAATTTACGAGCGTATTTATCACTCCCAAGTATTTACAGTGAATAGGTGAATTACTGAAGATTTAATTATTCCCCTAATGTTTAAACTTATTCGATATGGGAGATAGGAACTGTATAGGATATGAACAATAATGGTTTGATCAATTTCTAAATTATTAAGTGCCATTATGAGTGGCAATGTACACATAAAAGATCTCACTGAATCAAAAAGTACAAAAAATAACTATAATTATTAGTACTCGTATCTGTACTATAGTCACAAAAAATAGAGAATTAGAAACCACGATGTTTTGCCATTAACCAACGTAATAAATTTAAAAACAAAGCAAGCATTAAAGCCGAGGTGTGAGTGCATCTCCGCGCGACTGTACCACCTATTAGTTACATTAATACACGGGCGGACACGGAAATTCCATAACTATCCTTTATTCAAATTTATTGTTGTGCACTTTAATAATGTCCCGTACTCTGCCCTCTCGAGACCGTTGAACTTTGCGGTCGCTGTTCGCACTTGTACGAAACTAATAATCCACCGCTCGAGTGTCCATGGTAAAGCAGAAAAAAGCAGGACATTTTGTTTGGCTTATTTATAACGCCATGGTCCGAATATTATATCATTAAATAATTGCGCTTTAATATTAAAATTAAGAACGAAATTTAGATCTCGTGATCTTGAAAATGAGAGCATTTGTAGTTTTTTGTGATTTACTAATTTTAAACTCAAATTTAATAGTTTATATACATTTTAAGGAAATTGATCGTTTTTTACCGTCTACCGTTTTACCATCTCTATAATGTTATACATGCATACATAACATTTTAACCCGCATGCTATAACAATGCAGTATTAAATTTTTGCTACTAGACTTCTTTCTATGTCACTGTGTGTAGAAGATGCCTTATCCTTCAAAACGTAAAATTGTGGTCACAGTTTTTGCGGCGCAGCTTTGTTTACGTTCTTTAGTGAGCAAAATTTTGGGAATGAAGTGTGAATGGATGTTTGTAGATCCGCCTGCCCTATTGTTTATATTTAATCTCTCGCTTTCTAATGAATTAAATGAAAGAACTGCATTTTCTCGTAATGAATGCGGTCAACTATGAATCAAAGTTTTGTTCATGTTTTGGATAAAATAAAATGTCGCAAAATTATCTTTCTAACAGACATGACATGTTGTACAAATACGGACACATACAGGAAGTTTAACATAAACAAAACAGATGTCGCTTAATAATCTATACAAATTTATAAAATAAGAGTGTCTGTATGTAATATTGAAAAAAAAATGTCGTTTCTAACGCATGATTTAGTTCCGGGTAATCTCCGAAACATGCATGTGGGCATATTATAAACTAACTAGCTGTCACCCGTGACTCCCTCCGTGCGGAATTTAAAAAAAACATAATAAGTAACCTATGTGTTCTTCCAGACTATGTTCTACCTCTGTACTGTATTTCATCAAGATCCGTTGAGCCGTTCCGGAGATACCTTCAAACATCCATCCATCCATCCAAACATTCGCATTAATAATATTTTTAAGATTTTTTTTTACCTGAGCCGACTATGTCGCGGACGACGGCTAGTTTAAAATAAAAAAACATATATAATTATAAAACAATATAAATTCTAGAAAACAACATAGATAATTAAGTATAGCCAGTTATCTACAAGTCATACACAGATCCAATATACCGCGAGTATAATTTTCATTTTAAAAAGGCGATCTTGTATGATACCGGTGGCTGTCAATAAGAAGAAAGGGTAGGCAATTACGTGGGAATCGATACGTGCCTCGCGGCTACGTCTGTTGTCGCATAGAACAGTACGCGGCACATACAAAGACCTCTGTGTGTTATGTCGGAGATATGTACTGCCGACAATAAGTGTTAAACCATTTCAACAGTGTATGTATGCAACTGGATTTGTGCGTAAATGTTTAAATTATAAAGTTATCAAATATATAAAATTCTCGTGTCTCGGTGTTTGTGGTTAAATTCCTCCGAAACGGCTTGAGCGATTGTCATGAAATTTTGTGAGCATATTCAGTAGGTCTGAGAATCGGCCAAAATCTATTTATCATACCGCTATTAAGTTTTTTTAAGAGCGCGGACGGAGTCGCGGGCGACAGCTTGTTACTTATAAATTTAATGGAATAGTGTTGTAATTTCCTCGCCAGGTTTCCGTGGTCCATTTAATTTTTGTAGATAAAGCAGTGACGACAATTTTAAAGTATTCGTAATCTTAATAATATTATAAATGCGAATGTTTAGATGGATGGATGGATGTTTGTTTGAAGGTATCTCCGGAACGGCTCAACGGATCTTGATGATATATTCCACAGATGTAGAACATAATCTGGAACAACACATAGGCTTCTTATTACTTTTTTTTTAATTCCGCGCGGACGAATAAACTGGCGACAGCTAGTACTTTATACAAGTGCTACAGCAGGGATATTCTAAGGTAGGACTGTGGATGGAACCATGTATATAACGTAAAACTATTGCAATTATTTTCAGGTAGTACAGTAATATGAGGTAACTTTTGATGCTTAATACATTTAGTAACAGATAAGCTATGTTTGGGTTAAAAAACCCACAAACACAATACAGGACTGGCCATTAAGCTCTGTATTTATAAACATCGAGAAAGAAGTTTAATGCAAAGAGGGTTAATTCCGTGACTGGCGGCCGTTTATTCAATTAACTCAATAAATAGTAGTCGCCAACGTTAAAGCAATAGACATTACGATAATCGTACATTGTGATATACAACACATTTATCGCGTAAATCTTATAAATTAAATCACACTATAGCACGCTAAAAGAATTAAATAGGAGAATTAAAAACAATAAGTGCTAACGACGAAAAAATCTGACTGTCGAATTAAAAAAAATACATGTAAGCAATTTGTTTTGCGCACATTTTTTTACCTTCAAATGGAATAATAAGTACCTATAGTAATAATAGTTATTAACAAAAGAATAATCCCAAAAAAAATTTGCAAAATTCCCAGTTTAAGACGATTCTCACCTTTTTATATGTAGACCATTATGTAATCAAAGACTTAATCATAAAATTGATTTCTTCGTCATGGAGTATAACCATTTAAAGTTTACAAATATTTTCTTTCCACATTATCTGTATTTTGTATTAATCGTATCACATAACAAAAAAAGGTAAAAGCTAAAAAAATGTGGAAGACGTTTGTGTAAAATAATTACAAAGTTAACGTTAATTATAAAATTCTTACTAAACTCATTAATTCACCATTCCTCATAACTTAACACGATGTTTATCTACGCCAGTGAGCTTTAATGTAAGTTATAAATATCAAATGCGTGTTGTCGTTTCATATTTTAACACGTCGCTCATATTTTATGCTCTGTTGCTTTAAAAAAAAAATTAAGTAATTTTAATTTTTATGTTTGATAAAGTCCACAAATTAATCGCAAATATAGAAAAACTCAGGGGTTGATAAAATTATGTAATATATACTAATATTAGAAAGAGGAAAGATTTGTCTGTTTGTTTGCATTAAATAGGGTTCGAAACTACTAAAATTATTTTAAAAATTACTTTACTGATGGGAAGCTTACACTATATCCGGGTGACATAGGCTATATTTATTACTAGATTTTTGAAAATTCCGCGCGGATGAATCCGCGTGTAACTACTAGTTATACTATAATACTACTACTAATTTACTTAATGGAAATTTAGGTACTAGATGTTTCATGAAAAATCACAGTTTTTCTTAAGGCGTAGTCAAAAAACCTGGTATACAACAGTCAATAATTCATATCACCTATAAAATCGAAAAAAATAGAAATAATAGCTTTTTAAATCGAGAAGCGTCACTAACAGTATCAAATTCAATAAACAAACTGAGCTCACATTAATGTAACAACTCAATTGAAGTTCAGAACACAATAGGTTAATTGCTTTTGAAAGTTAACAAAACGATATCGGGCATTTAGAAGCGCGTAGCGACCGTAACGTTTGTAGCACACAGATACGAAAGCGTTTAGAAGCGAAGTGAAGCGTAACACAGTGGTAGACGCCAGCAACAACATCTGTTGCACGAATGGACCGGCTCGCCCGGTGCAATACCACGACCACGCAGAAGACAGGCGTGAAGTGAAAGTAATTCCGCATTTCGTCTCTTGAGTGTGGTGCAGTAGGCCTAATTTTAGTCCTCTTTATCTTCCCACCCTTTTCTTATAAGGAAAAGATGGGAAGGGGAGGTGGATTTGATCGAGGAGGAGATGCATAGGAAGGTTAAATATTCTCTTTTTGTGCGTCTCCTCCGTTGTCGATTGAGGGTAGGCAACGCATCTGCAATTGCGGATGTGTATGGGCAGCTGTCGTTTCGCCATTTCGGCGAATTCATTTGGCCGCTTGCTCGTTTGCCACCTTGTAATGTAAAAAAAAAACCTGTACCAAAATTACTACAAGCGAAGTGAAAACGAAACGCAGAGTTTGCTGCATATTAAATTACTGAAACAAGTCAGCCTGTTAAATAGTTCCCTAAAATTTCGCTTCGCTTACGGTTCGCGGCTGTGTGCTACAGGCGTTATTAGATCCACTTCCACGTGCCCTCCCTTATTTGAGCGGAAAATTGCTTTCATATTCGATCGTCATTCGTAACAGCGGCCGATATGATCGTGCCCACATTTGATACGCTTACAACCGCAAATGTCCACGAAATTAATTTGTCCCGAACTATGGATGGTTTAGATTGCTATTAATGGTCTGTGTTTTGGTTAAAGATAAAGTATATCTTACTGGGAAATGGGAACAACTACATTGAATATAATTTTCACTAAGTATATCAACTAATCTTAGTCTTATTTAGAATAATTCAGAATAAGCCATTACTTATTTTTTTAAACTTTAATAAAGCGATGCTGAAACTCTAAAGATATTAAAAAAATCTCGAAACCGTTTTCCGAGTTGCTTGAGTGAGTTATTTCCGTCGACGAGTTTTGAAACCTTAAAAATGTTAGTGGTATTTTATGTTGTTGAAACTAAAAGTTTTCCTTCGCACAAGTTAGTTAGGAATTTTTAAATAAACTTTGATTATTTATGTAGTAACAAATGTTAAATATATTAACCAGAATAAATAGACAATTTGTTGAGACGATTTTTTTTATATTTGAATTAAATTTAAAAGTTTAAGTTTTAAATTTGCATTTTTTTCGGAAATAATATTTACCATGATGTGAAGACTGGAGTTTAGCTAAATACAAATTTTATTTATGGTTTATGGCCAGTTTTTGCAGTGAAAAGTACAGGAGTGCTTATTGTGACCGAATTTAATAAGGTCAAATAATAGAATTAGTATGGCAGAGATTCAAATTTATTATGTAGTAAATATATTTAATGTGTGGATCGGGATAAATTAAATATTTTAATAACAGTAGTAAAAAAAAATCTAATCTTACTAATATAATAAATGCGAATGTTTAGATCGATGGATGGATGGATGTAAAAAGTAGCTCTTTTTTTTTGGATAAAAAAAAATGTATATTTTTAGGGGTTCATTAGAATTCTTTTGAGTCTATCACGGACCGTACTTAACGAGGAGTCGGTGATAATTTGGGTGAAAACAAGCGGCTAATTGATTAGCGGACCGCCTTTCGACCTCGTCTCTTTTTCAATTATCCTTCATTGTTGAACAAAATTTAGGGGATTTTTAAAGGGATTAGTACCTTCTACGATGTCAATACTGACCTTATATTAAACTACTTATGGTCAGGGGTAGACTATAATGTCTGGCACTTTAAATTAATCAATAAAGAAACTTTAAAATAAAATCAAACTCAAGTGTGTAGAATAATAAAAACACAATAGAGTGCAGATGTACAGATTCATAATGCAATAAACAATGAACACAAAGTACAATTTCATATTTTGAATATCAAATGCGGTCCACTAAACAAGTTAACGCGGCGTTACAATGTGAACGTAAAACAAAGCGCGGCCGGCTGCGGCGCGCCGAATAAATTAATATCATTCCCAAACTAACTGACTACAAACAGAAACATTATAAATGCGTTAACAAGCCGATTTCGTATTCAGAATAAATAATCTCGATTCATTTATTGTTCTCTTCTATCTTTGTGACTGGCAGACTCTTGATTTTGTTTAGCATTCGAAAATAGAAAAAGAAATTCAGCTCAATACAATTTTTACAGTCTAGGGTTTTTTTTTAATAAGAGAAGTGGCAAACAAGCCTTAATATGAATCCGAAGACAGGAACCGCAGCTGTGTTGTCAGCCTCTAAAGTTTTAATGAAGATTTTCAAGTCTGACATATATTGTAAATTGAGTGGCATTATAGGTAAAGATGTAAAAGAACGAATGGAGATTTCAAGTGTCAAAGAACTTTGAAGGTTGTCTACTTACAGAAACATTTAGAAAGTAGATTTCTTAATCTAGAGTTATTTAAAAAAGTAAATACATTACACGTGTAAACAATCTTGTAAAACAAGTTAAATCCGATGCAGACGATGCAGATATCGCGTAAAAGGGCGGTGACAAACTGCGTACAGTCGCGAGCCATTGCTCACGTTTAGTGCGGCGGCCGGCGCGGCGCAAGCAGGGCCATAGCTTACATTAGTTAGCCGCGGCTTGTCTGCGGACACTCGTGAACGTAAGTGCAATAACCAAATTTGCGGCAATAGTTTAAAAAAAGACACACTGTACTAAATAAATTATCTGATTAAATATAATTTTACAAAAACCAAGCAAAATAACAAAAAAATAAATACACATTCAGATATCAAGCTTGTGTCGAAATTATTAAGGCATGAGAAATCGTTACAAGTACAGATATAAACAAAAGTAATAATTCATTCAACGATGTTATTAATTTGGAAACTTATTCGTTCTAGTCATGAAGATGTTAACCTCGAGTTACTCTTTAAGTCACAGCTTCTGACACTTCTTGGTATGATTAATGCGAATATAAGTGGCTACGTGTTGCTCGCGACTGTACCCGCTGGCCGTCCGCCAACGACTGATAATTTGATAAAAAGACTGGTACAAAGCGGCTAACTGCCAAACTGCTTCTTTATGGCATTTATTAACCAGTGTTACCAGTCGTTAGGGCGCTAATGTACTAAATAAACCGTTTACAGACTAATTGCTGCTATTAACATGTTTAATTTGAATGCAGGGTTTTATTGATTATCACATGCAGAATGTGCGTGAAATGAGTGTTAAAATTTTACGCTTACGATTTAAAAGTAAAAGTTTATTGTTAATGTCGACTTTTTGTTGACCATCATCCAAAATGTTAAAATCCGCTTGTTGTGTTGTTCGAAGAAAGTATTTTGTTATCTTTTTTTAAGACCTGATAAATATTTTTGGTATTAATGGCCAAATAAAAAAAGTCCACACTATTAATGCTTAAATTTTATTTTAATTTTGAACATTTGTAACATAGGCTGTTTGCAATAAATGTACAATTTTGGTCAATAACAATGGACGTAACATTAAAATAGACATTCTATGACCAATATAAAATGAAATCATTGGCCACAAACAATAGTTGTAATAACAAAGTTGAACGCGACGCTAATTCTGCACAGATGTTAATGATTGCCGGACACACGACTACATAGAAATAAGTAGGATTGTTTATGTGTATTTGATTATATGATTATTTTTTTTAGCAGGAAAATAAACGAATGTGTGGAAAGCCGCACGAAATAAGCATGTGTACAAAAATCGTTGGTTAGTGCGTCTGGTCGTACGATACGGGAGTTTTATATGACCGACTGTGCTGAATGAATGAATGAATTTAATGTTATTAACACAATGTGTGCTTTAATGTAATAATGTTATTAATTTATACGTTCATATGAACATTATATTAAAAAGGTTATGTTAGGTTAGAGGTAGTGTTGATGTACGCTTCTATATTAGTATATAGATGCCTTTTATGTCCGTATGTTTTAGATTTATAAACGCACTAGATGTCGCCCACGACTCTGTCCGTGTGAAATTAAAAAAAAAGTAGCCTATGTGTTCTTACAGATCTTTCCGATTCTTTCATCAAGATCCGTTGAGCCGTTCCGGATATACCTTCAAACAAACATCCATCCATCTAAACATTCGCATTTATAATATTAGTAAGAAGTAAGATTTGTCCTGTTTTCTTCTATTATATTAATAAGATAACCCAAAAAGAGTAGCAAAACATTTCCAAAATTGAAATGTTTCCCTCCGCATCACGTGCACATCAAAGGAGAAAAAAAGTGGGTCTGTGGTCCACGTCAATATCAAACCCTCTTCTATATAAATCTTTTATACCATAGAGGACGTTATATTTGGTACAAGTCATACGCCTTTTGTTGAAAGAAAAAAAAAACATTCCTAAATAAGTATGCTTTTTTAGTCTTTTCTTCTTTTTCTTAAAGTGCTAAACCGATTATCGAAGGTTGGCAGTCGGTTTAGCATATTTTTACTGTACACTAAATGTAATTTGATATCTATATTTTTTTAAATCGGGGATTTTTTTAAATACTGCATATCCTTACTTCCTTACTAATGTTATAAATGCGAAAATAACTCTGTCTGTCTGTCTCGCTTTCACTTCAAAACTACTGTACTGATTTAAATGAAATTTGGTACACAGATAGTCTAGAGCAGGGATCCCTAATTAACTAATTTGGACAAGTGACCCCTTTTCCAAAATGAACTGTTACCACAGACCCCCCCATGGCCAAATTACCTACTTTTAAGATCGATTATTATTATTATTTTTCATTCTGACTTAGGTCAATAGAAGAAGACAGAGTGAGAATCAGCAATGCTTTAAGTTCGATGTCGACCACTTTGGGAATCCCTGGTCTAGAGCTTGAAAAAGGACACAGGCTAATTTTGAACGCGAAAAAAGGGTTGTAAGGGGTTAAAAGTGGCGATGGACATTTGTATGGAAGATTCATCATTCTTACAATTAGAATATCTTTTATGCCTTTAATTATGTATAAATAAATATGACACTAAAAGTTTTTACCTCAAGGGTGCAAAATGATAATAGGAAATAGAGGATAAAAGTTTGTGTATTTATTAGTTAATCTATAATATATATATTTATAAATAATCTTCTTGTTTTTTAACCTGTAAATTCTTATGCTATGCTTCTATCACTTGTACCACACGAAAAAGGGTCTTATTATCAATAAGAAGTTTAATCCCACGGGTGAAGCACATAGATTTCATTGATTGATACAATTTGATAAATAAATTGCCAAAGATAGTTTTCTTTCTAGCAAATTAAATTTAAAAACTACCTACATGTATAATTTGTTCGACTTAACATAACTAAGAATAGATATCAGATGTACTTTTTTAAACGTCGGTGGCTCAGTGGTTAAGCACTTGACTTGCAATCTGCATATATACATTTATCCGAAGTTCTTATGGAGAAGGAAACCATCGTGATGCAACCTGCACATATACCAACCCGCACTGGGTCAGCGTGGTTGACTATGGCCTAGTCACCCCTATAGTAGTCGGTTTAAAAACAGTCATAGGAAGGATTATTAGAAACGCCTCAATTTCAATGTTGTATCTTCGGTTTTCATTTGGAGAAATGTCAATCATATTAACCCTCAAAATCGGTAGTAATTATACAGTATTGTTAGTAATAATATTAAGAATTGATAGGTATAATATCTCGGTAGTAAATCACAAACGGTAAACTCACGTTCGACGTCCCGATGTCCTTGGAGACCCTTCGCCTCAATAGCATTAGGCCCTTAATAACACGAGTGAGATTGTTTTGACACAAGCCATGAGATTTACGGACACGTTTAAGATTGCCTATTTTGATTGAATTTAAGGTATGTTATGGAATTGAAATGTTTAGAAGGGAATTAATAGCATTTGTAATTTTAAGAGGTTTAAGATACCGTAGGTATAGCTTTCTTTTGTAACAATAGTGAGAAAAATACTTAATTTATATGAAAAACCAGACTTACGTTGCAGTATGCTTCATTAATAGGATGTAGCATTTTAATATGTATACCACACTTCGATGTAATTCTCGCGTTGCGAAATACCGATACTGTCTGTAACAATAGCGGCTTAAACGCTTAAGCTCCGGTTTAAGTATTTGTGCAACTGACGACGTCCAGATAAGGTTTTAAAAAACAATTGCATTCGCACACTATAAACCGGCTAATTTCGATATTGCACGACTCGTTGGGATTCAGTCAGGTTTTTGTTACACCGCATGTGTTTCACTGCGTGCATGTGTGCACACATTGTGTGGCGGTTTCACATTATCTGGAACGTATATTCGTTGTTTTCTTGAATTGCAAATTTCGCCAGCTAACCAGCGGCGTTGTTGTGTTGTTTTTGTATTCTCGGGCTAAAGCTGATCTAGAAATGGCGTAGAGCTGTAGTTTTACCTTCTTGAAAAACATGGTGTTAACATAAATTAACAAACGCGATCGTACAACGCGTTGGAGTTATGCTAATTAACGAAATTTCACACGTTCAACATAATCCAGTCGATACTGCAGGAGAATATGGGATCATGGAAAAAACAAGCATAAGCTATCGAAAACTAAAAATCTCAATGCACCTATGCGATTTAAAAAGAAACATAATAATTTTGAATTTTGATGAACAATTGAAGTGACTAATGTAAAATTTGGATTCGCAACGTAGCATAAAGGCCAAATAGTGGTAACTAGTTAATTAAGGTATAATAATAATTATTTGAAACCGCGTGCATTGTGAACCAGGAACCTCCCTCCCTGTCTCCGTCGTGTGATTTCGCAGCCGGTGGTGCACTATTGTTTTGTCACATATTTCTTCAATTTTATAAAGTACACAAAAATAAATAAGATAAATAAAGGAATATAATCAAATAATCATGTTACTTTCGCAACGCCACTAATTTTAGATGAAGTAAAAGTATATTAAGAGTGTAAACATCACTAACCTTGTAGGGTTGCATCGTAATTAAAAAGCAAAAGGGGTCCAATTGCAAGCGAGTGCACAATAAAGCGCGTGACACACGGCAGAAAAAAGATTATTCGGTGTATGCGCTTACTAATAATAGGCAAGTCGCACACGTGGTCCTTGTTAGCGCGTCTTTCAACGCGTTAACCCTGCTACCGCCGTCAGTAATTGCCTCGCACATAACCAAATAAACAACAAGGGACGCCATGTAATGAGCGTGAATGTTTTTAGCCTTTTATAGCTTGTTAAGGCATGAAATTGTGTATACTTTGATATAAATCAGACGTGAAACTTTAACCCCTTCGCTTGTCGGACTATTTTTGAGTCACATCTGCTTTAATTTTTTTTAAATAATGTTTGTCATTTTGTATACTTAGTTGATTTATTAACTGAGTAACATGTTTATTGCTTTAAAGTTCGTACCTAATAAAATTAATTTTTGTGTTTTGTATTGACTATCGGGTTAATTTATTATCTAAAGGCATATTCATAAATTCATATTTTACAGGTTAACTAAAAATTATCAATTTCAAAATACTAATGTAAAATCAATTTATGGGCGCCTGTGTGTTAAATTAAAATTTTCATTCCATTTTAAATTTACGTAGAGACTAACTGTATTACTCCAAAAAATACTGTTAGACACTGTTTAGTTAAACACGTGTTTTAACCTTTTGACCGCCGCTGATTGATATTATTGACATCAACGTGGTATGTTTCAGCATAAATATGTATCACCACAATGCGCCAGGCGCTAGAGTCACGGTATAAAAGGGTTGACTTATGTTTAGGCTAAAATGTATTTGAAACACTGTCTAAGTTTTTATGGTTAAGGCTCTAAGTATCCAAAGAGGTTAAAGGGATTTGGTTCTAATAAACTTAAACCGATAGAATCTCCTTTAATAATGTCTCTTCGTTATGATTTCGATGTTTGTTAGTAAAGTTAGCGCTCTGTGGTGGTCTGTGAGGTATCGTAGTTATAATTCCCGCGGCGCGTCTCGTTAGTCGACCGTCTTATAGCATTAGCAGACCGCAGACGAGCACGTTCCTCGGCGCGGGGGGAAGGGCGCGTGCTGCAGAGGCCGAGGGAGCCGCGTCTTGCAGACCAAGTGTTAAGTCCTTCTTATTAAAATACGAATGTATTATTAATTTAAAATTGAATATATTTATATTGAAAGTTTTTATTTTAAGTAATAAATCAATCGCAATAAATTCCATTTGAAAAAAATATTCTGAGTTAATATGAATGAAAAATTTACTATGAAATTACGAAAATTCAGAAATTTGATACTACAATGTCTAAATATTGTTTGATGTTTGTTAAAACTTTTGCTTTTAAAAGAGTATTTTATTATTGAAAGTGACTATTAAAAATAATGAGTCAAGGGAAGCGAAAAAGAAATAATATATAAAGTAAACAGGATTAAATCTGAAGGAAGCTTAAAGAGTTTGTGTTCTTCAACATAAAGTAAATTTGTTCCTCCAATTTGCGAATTCCACGAAAGCGCGAACGCTCGACAAAAACTCTTGAAATGGCCCTTTAAGAAACTTACTGTATAAAGATTGATTCACACTCTACTAGGAATCAGTACTAATTAAATAATTTCTGTTACCATTTCTCTGTTTTATAAACTAAGATTACTGTTAATTAAAAAAAAATTATTATTGTAGATCTAATTTTTTTTTTTAAAAATGCAAATAATTTCTTAAGAAACTATCACGATATTTTTCTTTTCAAACTGTAGTTTTAAATTTTTGCAGATTTCAACTATTCTTTTGACCTTTGACTAGGGAAGCGATTTTTTTTAATTCATTACTCAAGTTACAGGAGAGGGTAATATTTTTTGCGCATTTGTAAGTAAGTTTTTATGTTTGTGGAGATGTTTGTTTGTTAGTTACATTGTGACCACCTTGTGCGTAAACCAGGCATTTTTTTACATTCTTTTAGTGTTTTTTTTTTACATATAGTGTGACCGAGTCTTTACCGACCCTTCGAACTGAGACGAAGTCGAGTCACGGTCGATTCAATGATGTAAGGGCGCCGCCGTAGCGCTAATTGGTTGCGTTTATAAGACAACTGATGATCTCACACTAATGAGCGCAGCGTGTACAGACCAAGATATCAATCTATTACTTAGACCAGTAATAAAATACACTTTTATGTACTTTATCTCTCGTACAATGTTAATATTGGTGTACTTAAAGAAACTTTTATAGGAATTTTGTCATCGTTAGTAAATATATAAAAAAAATAAGTACGTAGCTCCGTTTCTGTGTTGACATACTTATTGCATTGGAATTTTTTTACAGTACATTATTAGTTCAACTTCAAGATAAGGTCAGAATCATACTAATAGAGAAAAAAATTAAAGTTGCTGGAGTTTATTTTCATATTTAGAGTAATTAAATGGAAAATTAAATATTTGACTTTATTTAAGGAAAAATACAGTTTAAAAAAAGTGTTTACATCCAGGCTATAAAGTCATTAGATGAAATTCGTCAAGTTCAAAATTAACAGTCCTTTGGGTAATTGCAATCAAATAAGATGTAAGCGTTTCATATTTTATTTAATGCTTATGTTGGATTCAATTCACGATCCGGTAGAGAGAGTTGAGTCGGCATTTTCTGTGTAATTCGCCACTAATCAAGTTATGGTCGCCGGTGCTCCACAACTTTTATATCATTAGTCGGCACTCTTTTATTAAGTTACGATCCGGGTTGTGTTCACTGCTCAACTACTGTATGACACAAAATTGTTAAACTAACGTTAATTTAATTCAAATTCTAAGACATACGAACAGTTAATACAGACAATCCAGAATTGTAGAAATACATAATACACTATATCGAAATTTGATAATAATATTTCACGAGGTTCTTCAGGTCGTTGTAAACTAAAGTCTTTAAAAGCTGAGTACGATGTGCACTTTCTTAACGCTTTCGTAAGAGGCGATATCAATATAAACCAATTCTCTTCGTATAGTATAATTTTTGAATGAAACAGCTAAATCGAACAGATTACAAGTAAAAAGTATTTATCAAAAATCTACCAAAATATTTTTTAAGGTTAGTTTAGTTAACGTTACCTTGCCAACCCCCGTAGGTTCTTTGACGCCGAGGCGGCGCAGCAGCGCTGGCGGCGGCGCGGGGGGAGTGCGGTGCAGCGCAGAGGCAAAGCCTCCCGCCGGCGCGGCGTCCTCATCGCGGCGTCGACGTTCCCTGTGCGGGGAACCCCCGCTGCATTTCGTTGTTGACGCTCTGAGGACAAAAACGCTTGATTAACAAATGGTTCCTTGTAAATCATTCTATTCTCACAATCTCTTGTTTTTTTTCATCAAAAATTGACTTGTGACAATATTACCATCATTCTTTACCATATTTTCGCTGCTTAAATCTAGAGGCTTAAGCATGTAATACAAAAAATGGGAAAGGCATTTGTTACAGTATGGTTAATCGATAATCATGTCTGCGATTTCAAACACTAACGTTATACTATAAAAGGAGGCGGATTCTGCCATTCGAAACGCATAAAACAGTCATTATTCATTACAATGGATGCCAGTCTACACAATGATAGGGCAACATTGATGTAAAGGATTGCAACAAGCATGGGGAACGTATAAGTACAACAGAAAAACATTTTCGTTGCTTCGTTTAATACAAGACCATAGGAATTCGAATGTAATAAATGAATAGTACGTGATGTCCCGGCTGACCTTTTTACATTTTTCAAAAATTCGCCCCCGCGTCAATACCCCGGAGCATAAAGGGCCCTGCACACGATCCCGTGATGGATGGAGACTACGTGACGACTGACTGTAGGCCGTATTTTATTTTAATGCTACCCACCAAACGGCTTTCCTGGGCGGGGTTAAAATTGAAAATTCTCTCAGAATATTGGAAAGTGGCTCGACGTCGCTGGATGACATCGAAGATCTTAATATATTATTATACATTGATATTCACGCGGCGTCGACTACCGCATATAAACAAGGTATTAAAGTTATTAATCACCTCTGAGCCTTTTTTCCAATTGAGACCATTGTGAGACTGAATGAATTTTCTGAGTTTCATGAAGTTTATTCCTTAGGGACAATAATAAAAATAATATCAGTAAGCAATTCATAGTTTCAACAAAAGAATAACTCAGGTGTCCTGGGGAAAGAATGATAGTAAAAAACTATGCTTTTTTCTGGTGAACATAGCAGGTGTAAATATAAAGAACAAAAGGCGTTAATTTTTAAGTCTTCTACGTACGTACATCACAAAATTAAACAAAACAAAATACAATAAGAAATTTATCCTAAAAGGTTATCGTTTAGTTGCCAATTGCAAATTTGTTGCAATTGCATATTCTAAATGTTTATAAATGAAACCATAATGTCGTGGTAAGGCGCGAGTGTAGCGTGCGGACGTCGCGTGCCAACTCCCCTCTTGGTGTAATGTGCCGCGGGCTATTAACATTCTTCTATGGGAATGTTTAGATAACTCTCGACTTTGGTGGCTGAATGTTGCGGGCCCTTCGTGCATCGTATGTGCAGCGATAACGCGGTAGGGGCCCATGTTGACTAATTGAAGGGTCGTAGTTATATTGATTTGTTTTGGTTCGACAGGTTGGGACGATGGCCACTTTATATCGGAGCTTTACTTTTGTTAAGGAATAAAGAATAAAACCAATCGTATACAAAACAGAAGAGATTGAAGAAATTTTTTATTTGAAAAGACAGTCAGCAACATAATTGTAGTCATTAATAAATAAACCTGTCTATTTTGCAAAGAATTGATGAAAAATAGCTAAAAGATGATATTCAACAAAAATATGCTACTCACAGCTTTATTGAAAAAAAATTTGTGAGCGACGACTAATATTTTTACCGTGCCTGTACATGTTTGTTTACCCTTTGCATAAAAAGTTTGATCAAACATGTCGTGTCCACGTGCGACATAAATCAATAGCTTTCAATTCGATGTCCGCTTCACTTAACATGATGGACGTTTACGTTACCACTTAGAACGGTCATCGATCAAGAGATTGCCAAACTCACCTTAGGGAAATGAATGGTAGAGGCTTTTGAATGAACGGAAACCTATTGAAACAACTTATTGACATAACTCTGAAGTGTACTTTAACTAAAGTGATACTGTATTATTGTTTTTCGCTACGAATAGATTTGTATGTATGCTTAATCTATGTAACTTGCATCCTCTTTTCCTTAAGAGTACCGCTGTTCGTTTACCCTCTACTTATTAAAAAAAAATATTAAAAATTCACCTTCTTATATTTATATTCTTTCGCCGAGTTTCATTGGGTTACAGTCAGTCGGTTGATGGACTTTTAAATTAACAACTCTAAAGTAGAACAATATTTGATTTTATTTGAGAAACAAAGAACAACAACCAGACTTATATAAATTTGTTCAAAAGTAACACAATAACGGTTGTAACAATAGGTAACTTCACACAAAATGAATCCAAAACAATAAAATGGAAAAAAGAAATAAGTAAAATAACCAGAGACAAAGTCGAAAAGGCTGTAGATATAATATCTTGCAATTTTCAAAGGATGTTTATGCCTCTATGATGTCTCTGATTTCACGGGCCGCTGCGCGCGCTGAAAACAATCCAAGAAAGGTCGAGACTTGACATTTGATAGAATGCTCCTCGGAGCATGAATAAGCCCACGAGAGCCTTTGCCTGCCTTGTACTTTATTATTTTAGCTGATTTTCAATTTTGTAACGGAAAAAATAGTTTCGATAAGCATTACAAAAACACATAAAACTTTATCAATAATAGGAAGAGTTTACATATATTTAGACGCTGTATGAAACGGAGTTAATTAGCCAAATAAAGGAGAAATATAGGCCCGCAGCAATTATTTACATTAATTTTATATGTATTTTTATTACCGCATTTAACTCGGTATATTCATAGTTGCTGCTGCATTGAATGACATAGTTCTTATACAAATAAGAAGTCGGCAAACTTCTACCTTATAAATCTTTTAGTAGCTAAGCTGGACTTTTTAGGCTCCGGCTTCGAGCATCGCGTGACGTCAACAATTGATCCTAACAGCGCATTAAGTCATTCGTTTTATTTCTTTTTATTATTCATTACGCCATAATGGCGCTAAATAGTATTATAAAATGTTGTTTACTTTCCTCTTTTATTATTTTTTGGTATTCCGTTATTTGACATTTATTCCCTTATATTTAAATATTTTTGCAAATTGAATTGATAAACATTAGAAAAGGGTATATTGCAGCTTACTTAAAGGAAACAAAACACGAAACTGACATAATTTAATGGCTTACGCGTACATAAATATATCTTCGCGTTTCATCGATAATTATTAAAAGAGATTACTTTAAAATCCAAAAATATACCTTAAGGTCGAACTAGCTGATTATCCTAGGCAGAAATATATATATTTTTTTCAAGATATTTATATTTCTGTCTAGGATAATCAGCTACTATTTTATACGACCATATAAAACCGATTCGTTTTATTTATTTTTTAGCTATCGAAGTTGGCCCGCAGTATTCGGAATTGGAAACGTGGTACCCGATGTCGCGACATTAAAAATTGTCTTCGAAAACTTATGCACGCTATGAAAGTTTTGAATTCAAACAATTCCAGTTTACACCTTTTATTCCTGACTAGACGATTTTTTCAAACTCCACATGGCAGCCGGCCAGGCTAGGAATAAATTTTGCAAGCATTGTGATACTTTATAATTTATAGCAAATTGAACTTTATAATGTTGACATAGAGGTTGCGGCCATGTTTTTTATCCGAAAATATAAGTTAGCATAGCATGTATTGTTTGGGAAAATGATGGCAATAAATATAAAGGAAGGCCTTTAACAGAACCATCCAATCGCGTCGAGGCGGACTTTTCAATACGATAGACACATTTTAAGTAGTCTTTTTGCTGTACGAGCACAATATAATATACGTAGCAGGTTTCACAAACAGTCATATTTTATAGGAGAACTGTTTTGTGTTAAGCGAAGAGATTTTTTTATATTTATACTATTATTAAGCACTCTGTAAATTAAGAAGTCTTACAAGGACGGTTAAATTAAATTAGTAGTATAAATGTAAATAAATACTAATAACAAAAAAAAAATTGAGTGACATACCAAAACGTAAAGCGTTGCAGTTTTAAACAGCAAGAGCAGAGAGCGACAGTCATTTTAAATTCTAGTTGTTTTTATATGAAAGAATGTGTCAGAGGGGATTTTAAAACACGTAAGTGCCTTCCAGACAGTTTTCATTTGTAAAGACCCGAGCTACAAAGAGACCTGTAGGACTTTCAACAGTTCGCTAAACAGGAAAAGTTTAAGATTTCTAATCTTTGTAACTTTGTCACATTGTTCTTTTTTTGTTCATTAAGAAATAAACGATACAAGAAAGAAAGAAAGCTTCTGTTGTAGAATTTATTATTTAGCAAAATGTATATATTTATTTAACTGAATATAAATTGTTCCTTTTCCTTATCGTGGGTTTCTGAGACCAAAATATCTGTTTAAAACATATCGTCATCCCTGTCATTATCATTGTCAAAACATTCAATACGTTTTAACCGGGGATTTCGGTCTCAAAAACACACGGTTAATCATACATCTGTAATTAATATTTGCGGTGAAATTTACTGCCATTTTGTACTATTACGAGCTAATGTAAATAAAAAGGTGAAAAAAAAAACAAGGAATATATTAAATTACAATACCCTTTATTAATATTTTATTGTAAATATAGTTTAGTTAGTAACTATAGGTTGATAAGGCTGTCTCGCCAGACGCACAAGCCGCGCGATATTAATAAAGGAGGTACCCGCTTTGTGTATAAAACTCTTCATTAGACAGATCATGGCATTGTTGCGTGCAGGGTTTGTTCCTTTTATAGACGAATCGAGGATTTTTTTCAACCCTTCGTACATGGTGCAATTGATAGACGAATAAATCTATGAACTGAGTATATATGTATTTATAACTATTTAAATACTTTCTAGATAAAACTTATTTTTTTTGAAACGAAACTTTGATCTTTTCTAAAACAATATTTTTTAGCTTTAATATATACATATACAGTGATAATTTATATTTAATTTAATAATTTCCTTAATCATACGGTAAAAGCTTACGTACAAGGATCAGTACAACAAACATTTTTTTGCCTCATATTTCTACAGTCCAATTTTAAAATTGCATAATGATACCACTTACGTACTGAGACAGAACTTTATTGACTTTTTACCTTTCTATCGCTATACGCTCGTGACTTGCCTGTCATAGATCATCCCTAAACTAGGGATGCGTGTGTGATGCGTGCATTGTATTGCCTGATGGGAAAGTTTCGGTAAAGGGTGCGCCCGATTTTTGCTGCGTCCAGTACATATTAGCTCACACAAAGGGACCATTTGTGAGGATTAAGTGAGATTAATGCTAATGGCACCAGTGATATAAGTGAAGTTGTAGCAACTACGTCTAATAAGAAGAAAACAGGTTTTCAACGTACATTGTTGGAAACCTGTTGTTTTCTTTTTGGCCATATTGATGTCTGTCCACTTATTACGTTACTCCAAACCCATATTTTAAACTAAGCACACACATAAACATGTTTTAAACATTGAAAACAGTTTTGTAAATAAAATAAAAGCACACAAAGCATTATTTTCACCTCGTATAACGCTCCGCATCGGGTGCACTGACAAAGGTTATAAAGCCACCGAAGATTTACATATCTTTCTAATCGAAAACCTCGTTTACGGAAATAGACTGTTGAGTGTTAAAGATTCAGATCTTGAATCGCTTGGTGCTGAATATTGTGCTGTGCATTGATGATTTTAAAACGAATTCGATTTAAAAGATATTTGAAGTTGTTTTTTTTAATATTGCCATATATTTAACAGTTACGAAGCTTTTATTTACTTAGTTGTTTTATTTTTCAAATCCAAAAACTTACATATTAAGGACAGCTTTATCTTACTACAATATTGGTTACTTTTTGATTATAAACTGTCGTCAATATTGTTAAAAAAATGAGTGAACTTCAAGTAACTTTCCTCACCCTTTCTTCTAAATAACAGCACATTGTTGTTATAGCTATGAGGGGTATAACTTACTGCGAACAATCTTTACCCTCTTGACTTCGAAGCTTTGACGTTTATAAAATAGGAATCGTAATCTTCGTTGCCCCGGGGTCTTGTAAAGCTATAAAGAAGACTTTTCACGTGCTCCGCGGCTCAGCCTTCCAAGTTACGACTTTACTCTGCTTCTACTTTATCTGTGCGACTCAACACACGTTCATGATTTGCGGTCTTTTCTCAGGTTGTAACATGTGAATTTGTGACGGCGTATGTTTCTTAAGGGGAGGTGTTCATGCCATTTACAAATTCTGTAGTTTTTTATATGATAGAAGTAGGCAAAGAAACTTGGCGAACTATTGGAATTTTGAAGATTGACTTCTGGTAGGTTGGTCGACTTGTTGGTTCTTGACCTTACTGCTCGTCAATGTTTCAGTTAGAAACGGATCAATATAATAATAGAATTTTTTCATTTATGGTATTGATTTGCTATCTATACTTAGTTATAAAATGGTGAGTTGGATAAATAAAGTAGCTAATATTTCTTAAACAAATTTTGAAAGAATAAAAGGATACCAAAAGCTTTTTAATTAAACAAACAATACTCTGCCAAGTTCAAACACAATCCTCATCCAGCCGACATATAGACAAAACATGAGAATGCGTGAAAAAATACTTTTCAGGAAGTGAATACAAAAAACGAATAAAAATAAACGTGAAAAGAGGAATTCCGGGAGTGAGCGGAAATGAAATACCATATTCGTTGCCGAAACCCCTTTCCGGCGGGTGTGGGGGTCGCGGGTGTCGGGGGGGACGGGGGCTCTGCACTTCGGGTACTGCGCCGTACAAGACAAATGATCCGCGGACACACTTTATTTAATACTGACTGCAGTACGTTGACTGACTATTAATAACTACATTTTTGACATAACCAAAAAAAGATTTAGGTAAAAAAGGTACCGGAAATTAGGCAACAATTAGGCTATGCTATTATGGTTTAATTCAATTTAAACTTTTCATCAAAAATATCTTCAATAACCAGGTTTATCTTCAACAATTTCGAAAACAATAAAAACAGTACACGGAACAACAATGAAATCAATTTCCAGTTAATTAAAATTTAGAAAATAAACGAATGAGAAAGCTTTACTTAGTACATATATTTAATGCAAGTTTAATAAACCCCGTAAAGGATAGTTCATTACACTGAAATAGCAAAGCCTTAGTGC
This sequence comes from Papilio joanae, assembly GCA_018248035.1. Classification (NCBI taxonomy): domain Eukaryota; kingdom Metazoa; phylum Arthropoda; class Insecta; order Lepidoptera; family Papilionidae; genus Papilio; species Papilio joanae. The sequence continues at coordinate 3,115 of DWHV01000012.1, read as the reverse complement.
ATCGCAAATGCAAACGCTATTTACATATCAGTTAATTACTGTAAGTAATGTATGTATCAACGTATGAAACATGTAAATTTCATATTATCAACATGGAACTCAGTAGAAAATGTTGTATTTGTAGATATAGGATACATTTCACATATTTATGAATTAATTTGGGTTTGCATAATAAGTTTCTTAGTTTTAAATGTGGCAGAGGATAGTAACAACATCTATTGCTCGAGTGAGCCGGCTCGCTCTGTGAAATACCACGACCACACAGAAAATAGGCGTGAAGTGGAATCAATTCCGCGTATCAGCTAATGAGTGTGCGTGCCAGAGGACTAATTTTAGTCCTCTTTCCCTTAATTCCCTTTTTATTAAGAAAGGATGAGAAGGGAATTTTACAGAGAGGTGGACGCATAGGAAGGGGAAATATTATCTTTCTATTTGAGCGTACTCTTTCCCGTCGATTAAAGGTAGGCAACGCATCTGGAATTGCGGATGTCTATGGACAGCGGTCGCTTCGCTTTTTCTGCAAATTTAAGTGGCAGCTTGCTCGTTTGCCACATTTTCATATTGAGAAAGTAATTTTAACTACGTGGGTCTAATTAAGTGCTTTTTAATTTATAACGAGTCCTGACTAGTTTTAAGTTTTGAAATCTACAAAAAAAAAATCGAAACATCTGTAAATAATTAACTGAACTCGATTAGTGAAACAAGTTTTAAATTGTTTTAGTTGTTTTTGAGTTAATCTTTTCATAATAAATTACAAGTAAAATTATTCAAATTTATTTTACCTAAATTTATTAGACAAAAAACTACCAAGAAATTATATAAAGAAGTCTTTGTAAGGAAACACATTTTGCTATAGTAAATGTATTAAATTCACCCGGCCTACGTCCCGCAAGCTGCAGTCCTGCATCCTGTCAGATTGCGGTAGAGAATCTGCGAGGATTAACTGCGCCGACCCTCTCTTTGATATGCTATATTACATATTGCAATGTCCGTATGTTATTGACATTCTAAAGCCAATTTATTTAAACTGAAATAGATTTCTGCAATGAGATTTAAATAGAAAGTTTGCTATGAAAATCACCTTGGGACCCCGTTTTTTATTTCTATGTAAATTTACATAATGATATTTTTGTCGCGCAACTTGCGGCAAAGATTTACGGCAGGAAATCTCGAGGGTTTGAAACGACTTGGAGCCCGCGACTTCGTACTTAACATATGGGAGAGCTATAGCTATACCTTGTGTGTAGAATGATTTTGTACGTGGTAGTAATTTTTTACTTTTTTAATTTTAAATTTAAAGTATATACAGTTATTCTTATATCGGAAATAATTTATCTTTGAAACAAACATCTCACATCATTATAAATATTTAAAAATTATCAAGATGTTTTTTACTAACAGTTGCCAGCGACTTCGTCCGCGCGTCAAAAATGTAGTAATAAGTGTAGCTCATATCACTAGGGGTTAGTGTAGCTTCGCAACAGATGAAGAATTTTTTAAATCGCTTCAAGTTAAGGAGCCTGTTCATACATACATAAAACAAATCTCTCCTCTTTATAATATTTGTATGGACGTAACTGGCATATTTCTATGGATGAAGATATCTCCGGAACGGCTAAACGGATCTTGATGAAATTTGGCACAGATGTAGAACATAGTCTGGAAGAACACATTAGCTACTTATTACTTTATTAATTCCGCGCGGACGGAGTCGTGGGCGACAGCTAGTATAGGTATAGATTATGACTATTCAGAGCTGCATAAAATCTAAACGTTAGCAATACGCGGTATAAAATGAATGTAAAATTATAACTCGCCAAATGAGCTACATAATTTATGCGCCAACAAACAATGAAGTGAGGTCGGGCCGCGCGGGAACATTTCCATATATGCTAAATTGGGTGCAAAACGAATTTCGAATAATCATCGTTGCGGCAAATTGCAACTTACATTGTGTTATTGATATTTACAAAATGACCACCCAAATATGGGCGAATGAATGGAGCCGAATATTAAGTTGTCGGAATGTTTCCCGAGCATTTAATTTGAATGGTAACTTTATATTTTATTTATTTGTCGAAATATAAAAGTTGACAACAAAGATATACGAGCATCTGATAATAGTACTTAATATTGTTACGAAACGATGGTAATAATTTCATATCAATTGATGCATTGCTTAGAGCATAGAGTATATAATTATAAAGCAGTCGAAACTCTATTTTCAGATGGCGAGCATGAATTTGTTTAATAACTAACCCTAACTTAGGGTAGGCTCTGAGCACTGTGGGAAGTATAGCGAGGTGATGACGGTAAACATGAATTTGTTGTACCTGTTGTACATGACGTTAAAAGTCCTTCAGAGTTAAAGTAGGGTATAATTTAAATACATTTTTAGCCGACTTCAAAAAGAAGGAGGTTACCAATTCGACTGCTTTTTTTTGTGTGTTACCGCGAAACTCCGCCCCTGGTGGTCCGATTTTGATAAAAGATATTTTAATCGAAAGAAAGTGCTTGCAGATGGGTCCCATTTTTTTTAATATCAATAATTGTAATAGTGACTACAGTGTTCACCCCAATATTATCAAAATATAAAAAATAAAACAATAGAGGTAAACGCTACCAAAACAAAGCGATGTTGGAATCTATTCGCATTAATTTATTAGGCCGTTTTAAATCGCGCCGACTGTAATCTTGATTAACTAGTTAGATAAACGCGACAAATCGAGCGCAACGCCGGAGTTTCCTTTTGTTTACTGAGCCCTGTCTTATCTTTCAAAGTAATGTGATGAAGGACGACTGAAACTTAACGAAATCATTCAACTAATTTCTCATTCCGATTAACTGCTTTTCATTCAGTTGCGTATTATAAAGTTTTATTTGATAAAAATGACCAAAATTTGTATGATGCAGGTCTGTTAGTCTGTTATGGTGTGGTGATATTTGTGAAACATTTTCACACCCTGCGACTCAAACACTAGACTCGTAATGAACTAGTACAAATGCATCCCATCAAGTGTTTGCGAGATATTGATGCTTTGGATGTTTTTTTCGAATGAATTATTTAAGATAAGTATTGTGGCTTTCTAACACTAGAAGCGTTGAGTCGCTTTGA
>DWHV01000011.1:0-29084 GCA_018248035.1 Papilio joanae | reverse complement strand
CACAAAATTTTATGAGAATCGGTCAAGCCGTTTCGGAGGAGTACGGGAACGAAAACTGTGACACGAGAATTTTATATTTAATATTAGATTAGATGATGTAGTATAAGTTTTCTTACATTTAGTATGAATTCATATATTAGCACTGGTCGATTACAATGACAAACATATTTATAATGTTGAAAAAGTCACTGCAATTATTAAAACTGAAATCTGTAAAGATTTACCTTTACATCAGGGATGTGGTGGTTTTGTTAATTTCACATTCTTAGTATATTTTTAAAAGTTCGTAACACGCAATTCCCTACTTTGTGTAGTTTTTACGTCGTATAATAATAAGCTATACAATAAAGTAGCAGCTTTATTTCTCACGCAATAAAACCTCACGCAACCTAATGATAGAAATACTCAATTTACCCATTCTGTATTTAATACAACTAAACCCATTATTAAAGTTACATAATTATCTCAGGTAAAACATCAATTTGGGCACAATATCAATACAAATCACAATAGTTATTCGTCACCTAGCGGAACACAATAAGAGCTACTTTCTCTTCCCCTTCTCACCCGTTCCTTACAAGGGTGGGAAGGTAATAGGACTAAAATTAGGCCTCCGGAACGTACGTCTGTCTTCTGAGTGGTCGTGGTATTTCACCGGGCGAACCGACTAATCGCACAACAGATGATGTTTCTGGCGTCTACCACTATTGTGCCGTACATGACGGGTTCTGCCTTAGAAAACGTTTTGCAGGGAATGATGAAATATAGTAAATAAATGAATCGGCACTTACCAACTTGCTGCCCCGTTCACCGCCTGCAGATGTTTGGTCACTGTGTCAATGTCAGTCCAGTCAAATAAGTCACAGTCAAATAGTCTATAGGTGCCAATGGTTCTGTCCTCATGAAGCACCACATTTACCTCGTCCCGTAAGCGTATTATAAACACGTCGTTATCGAACCGAACGCGGAACCTAATATTCTAGCGACCCTGTACGCTAGGAAACTGACACGTCCGACTTAACTCTTTCCGTACAACTTCCTTCAACTCCCGAGGCTGAGTCTCTGAACTCTGCCGACTCACTGTCTTCCCGCACAAGGCCCCGCAGGCCCCGCGCCCGACCAAGACGGTGAGGCATTTTAATCTACCCACTTGTGAGGAGAGAATTAAACTGAGTCTACCTACATTAAACCTGTATATGTGAACCGCGAAATTTTAAAATATACTTCGTCATTGAAGATGACAAACCACAGTGCATCTGTACCGAACAACTACTGTCTTAATTTAAAACACAGATAATATTATGTTTCATTGCATGTAACTATGTATTTCACGGTGAAACATAATCATGACAATAGCAGGGTAGAGAGATGATGTGTGGGTATCTATACTTGACTACTTGTAAATATTAAACGTTATTATAACAGCGACGTGGGTGAATCGATGCAGCGACAGTCTGGAATGCCTGGACCTGGATGAAGAACAACCGCTGGCACAATTGGGAGCAGTCCAGGCGGACAAGCTGACGCTTTTCTTTACCGAACTGCTCGACCATGACCGAGATGACGTCATCTGCGATCAGGACTTTGATAATTTCTTTGAGGTGAGATGTATTTCTTTTTCTAATTGAAATCTTGTTTCTTACGGTCACAACCAGCGACGATAATTGATAGCTAAGTGTAGATTAAAGAGTAACCATTAAATACATTTGAATGTAGCAGTATTGCGTTTCCAAATAATTAAAATTGCAACGCTTATTTCTTTTATATTTTTTATTCAGTTAATTAGTTCTGAAATTGTTAATGCTTGGTAATTAATTATTTTCATAATCTCAATAAAGGGATCACGACAAAATAATTATACTGAAATTTGTTTCAATAACCCATTTAATTAAGTTATTACAATTTTGGGCCAATTTTTTTTATTTATTTATGTAATTTATAATTATAATATAATTAGATTAATGCTAATCTAAGATCTACCATGTTTTCTTAGTATTATTACAAAAGATGGCAAACGAGCAAGCGGCCACCTGAATTTGACGAAATATCGAAACCAAATGTTGTTGGCGTCTACCACATATATGCTGATGTCATTTTCAATTGATTGAGATAATTAGTAAAATTAATTATTTTGTAGTGAACGTACCTTTAATTGCCTTGAGACAACCAGAATTATTTCTGTAACTTTCAGAAACTAGCACATTTCGCCGATTGGTCAAACAACTCGTCCGAATTCCACATACTGCTCGAAGTAAAGCAAGAATTTATCGAACATTTCATCAACCCTTTGCCTGCTAAGTGAGTTGTCATGTTCAGTTTTTTCGCCATAAAATAAATAAGGAACTTCGTTCCAAAAAGTTCGTTAACGTATAATTACGCTTAACACAATTAGGATAAGATAGGGAAGGAACTTTTGAAGAAAGAAAATACTGAAGTTTATTTATTGTTCATATATTGGCAAAAATATTATAAATTTTATGTACTATTTCCTTTTTTTAAATACTGAGTTTCTTACTAAAGTTGAAATCAAGGAAATACTTAACACACAAATCTGTTTTTATAACAAAAAAATTAACCCTTTGCGTGCTACATGATACAGTAATTGATATCCATGATTAGAAATGAATTAAATTATCATTAAATATAACAGATGGAGCGACTTACCGTACTACAAGCGGGTGTGCGGTCCAGAGGCGGGGGGGTTTCCAGGCAGGACCACATTAGAAGGCTGGCTGGCACGCTGGGCGCTGTATCTCAGTGACATGAAAAGATTTACCGACCTACCCCTATACCTACAGTACCTTTGCAAGATTATGTTCAATGTTATCGACAGAACGGGTAAGTAAATGTCTTCTGTAAAATAGACTGATTTTTTTAAAGTGAGATACTATGTGATTCAGAAGATACAGAGACAGATAGGAATCAAAATGTTACAGTCAATGGTTTTTCTTTTTTTTATATATATATTTTATAATAATTCCGTGTTCATTTTATCACGACACTCGATGGCTTCACAGCCACTGGAGGCAGTTACAAATGAAAATATTTATTTTAATTCTGTTCCAGGTACGGGTGCAATAACAAAACAATCTCTGGCAGCATTCTACCGCTCTGTCATCGGCTTGCCGGCGACACGAATCGACGAAATTATTGACACGGCCTATGACCGCATGACTAGTGTAAGTCACTGGAATCTATAGAGAAAGCTGTATAAATAACTAAAAGATTTTACTAAATTTTGTATACTAAATGTAGAGAAAAGTAAAAAATACGTAAAAATAGTAAAAACATAACTACCGTTGATTTTAAAAGGCATGACAATTGTGTATTATGGACCGCCATCTTTGTTTTGTTTTTTTTTAAGAAAAAAGGATGCCAATAATGTCACAATGCAGTTACGACGATGGAAATTCATCTTTAAATTATAACGTTTCTTTCCAGAACGGGTATCTTATTTTAGACTACGGCACTTTTGTCCACTGCTTCACCAACTGGTTGATGGGTAAGAACCCCAACGGGCCAGGACAGTGGGTGCTAGTACCACCTAAAGGTTCGCTGCCACAGCCACCTTTCCCTGTAGACTACAGCGCGTTGAACACAGAACCAGCCAAACTAGAACCTTACGCACCAGACAAGAAGACAAACAGACATTCCGTGATAGTATAGAATTAATTAATGATTAATCCTTTAAAATATAATAACAAAATTCACGCCCTTAGCCCAAAGGTACAGTCAGAGATAATAAAATCATGTACACCCATGTAATAAATTAAATCCCCAATTATGCAGATATGATGATTTTCCAATGATTTTAAAATTGTTTTTTTTTTTTTTGTAGAAAATTTATGTCACTATTCTGACGCAATTACAAATTAGATACATCACTTTAAATACTAAATTAAAATCACACAGACTTGAAATTGTATGAAGTAGTTATCAAAACTTACTTGCGAAACATGTTTCCCAATTATTGGACCCCTGATGAAGAAAAGTATCGTAGCATTTGTGATAGAAGTATCAATTATAAGCTAATATTATTTATATTTATAAGAATTAGGTTAATAATAATGGTAGTTGTAGAATTATTAAAGTATTACGAATGTAAATAATTCAAAAAACACAATACAAAATCAATTAATAAATAAATTAGTTCTTACAGTTAAATCGTGTTCTAAAACTTACTAATTTTGATTACAAATTGAAATTTTAATTTATATTTAAACAATACATAACCACATTTAAACGTCTGCGAAGTTCCCTTGCGTTCAGTTTACTACGTGAGGTTCCTTTGAGTCTTTGACGCTATCATTTTTCTCTGTTCAAAAATATGGCAACCCAGTTCTTTTTAAATGGCAATAAAATAGTTTATGCAAAACTCTTTAAATACCAACCACGTGTTGTCATAGTGATAAGTTACAATTAGGCAATCATTATGAGAGCTTAATTATATTATAAAAAATGCAATATCGAAATCCTAAAATTGTAATTCTTGCTTGCAATCGAAAATGATACGCTTTATCTTACTTGTACGAGTATGTTTCGACCAATCCTAAGATTTTAGATACTTTTTAGATATTATATAATTAAACATTTTGTACATAGTAGGTATATTTGTAAAACCTTTGCACTACACGGTAAGTAAAAACTGCCTTGAAGTATGTTATCTTCACATTTCACAATATAGCCTTATTTTGTACCTTAGAATAAAGTTTAGACGAATAAATAAAGTAATGTAACATTAAATCACATTAATAAAAAACAATATTTAAACAAATTGTTTTATTTAAAAGTGTAAGAATAATTTATTCCTATTTTCCTCACGTATTTTCCAGTTGTAAGAACTTCGTTCGCGCGGAATTAAAAAATCTAGTAATAAGTATAGCCTTAGTTATCGTGTAGTAAAGTGAATTTCTCAAATTGATTCAGTAGTTTCGGAACCTATTCAATGCAAACGAACAAACAATCAAAAATCTTTTCTTTTTATTACTATATTTTATTATATAACATATATTTAGTACTAGATATCGGCCGCGACTCCGTCCGCGTGGAATTAAAAAAAAACATAAAAGCCTATGTGTTCTTCCATATTATAATCTACATCTATGCCAAATTTAATCGAGATCCGTAAAGCGGTTCTAGAGATACCTTCAAACAAACATCCAAACAAACGCATTTATAATATTCATAAGATAAATAAAAAAAATAATTGAGTATTTGTTTTCTGGGACATCTGATACAAGATAAACGTATACACTAAAACTACAACAAAACATACCCCTACTTTATTCACCTTTACAAATGTTCAAGATGTAATAGAATTATTCGATTCCCCTAAGATAAACCGAAAATTGACAGTTGACAAATGAGTTGGTGTCGCTAGTGAAGCACGGGAATTATGTCTATTGAAATATGACGTCAGAGTTAATTGACCTAAAGGATTAATCTGTCACTTAGTTAATTTGCACTTGACGTATTAATTAGTAGCTAGATAAAGGTAGTCCACAGCAATAACTGGTCGACTCGACAGGTTCAATGTCACGACCATACGAAGACAGCCGTAAAATGGAAGTAATTCCGCGATTACTCTGATAAGTGTGTGTGCAAAAGATCCCTTATTCTTATAAAGAAAGAAAGAAAAGGAAACGTCAGAGAAAAGTATAAATAAATAAAATACACTTAATAAAATTTGTTCAACGTAAAATGAAGCAATTAAAGCTATCTTTAAAACGTACTTCTTCTGTGCTTAATGTTTCAGTTGAGATTTATAATATACATGATCATTGAACAAACTGTAAAATAAATAAAAATCCTCCAAATATCCTTGATATTTTCTTTTCTAAATAATATTAACTGCAATCTGTCTTTGAAATGCATTTTACATTTAGTGAATGGTATCCGATGAATGAGTTTTTCTCGTGCGAGATTCTCTTTATAACAGATATATTTCTTTTGAGGAACGCAGCGAGTAGTAAACTCGCTAGTATGAAAGATTTTCTACCAAATGAAATTTCTTTGATAAAATACGGAAAAATGATGAGAGATTTTATTCACTTATGAAAACTTTTAAAGCTTGAAATCTAATATTTTTTTAGTAAATAGAAAATAAAAAGTAATATTAGTAGTGAATACATATATAACAACTGATATACCTACATATAAAAAATAATCCTTATTTCCCTTGGTCACGGCATCACGCGTGAACGACTGAACAGATTTCGCAAATTCTTTTTTTTTGTCGTGTTTGTTAAATTAGAAATAAGATAAGAAAAAAATAGGAATGTCAATTCAATTTAGAATAGACATAAAAAATAGCCTGGAAGGCTTACTTACTTACTCCGCTGGCGCAGCGACCCAAAGTGGATCTTGGCCTCCGACACAAGAGATCGCCAGAGTCGTCTGTACTGTGCCTTTCTTGTCTCTTTTGTCGGTTTCGTAACAAAAATTTAGGCTAGTTATTGTTTTTAAATTCTGTTAAAGCTATATGTAATAGTAATATATTAATAATAAACTTTTTATTTACACAGAAATTCAAATAAATACATAATCCTTAAAATATTACGACTTATCTAGGGTTTCTAAGACCAGAATCCTCGTTTAAAATATACTATTATCTCAGTTTTATCAAAGTGATGACAATATGTTTTATACAGAGATTTTAATCTCAGAAAACAACGATAATCGTATGAAAAGAAATATCTTGTAACTTTCAATCTTATTTCACCAAAACTAAAAAGCAATTTGATGTACATTTTATTTTATAAAGCCGAGTTACAAACAATATTGGCTTAGAAGTTGTTTAGATAACCAATTCTAAAGTGCCCTGGAACCGTACCAAGTGACTGAAAATTTTCGAAACAAGGAAAGAATTTTAAAATATATGTAACTTAATATTTGATAACACATTTCTAGAAAGAACAAAATCATAAACTTCATTAAAATACAGGTTTGCTTTAACTAGCTGTCGCCCGCGACTCCGTCCGCGCGGAATTAAAAAGACATACGTAATAAGTAGCTTATGTGTTTTTCCAGGCTATGATCTACATCTATGCTAAATTTCATCAAAATCCGTTGCCGCCACCGGACGATCACACTTGAGTTAAGCCGTTTCTTAATTAATTAATTATGATGTCTCACGAAAGTTGAAACAATATAACATTTGAAATCTAAATTTAAGTGAAGTTACAAATCCTTGCTACTTTATTTACTGGCTAAGATTCGTTAAGTCAACCTGGCCTGTCCAGACTCCCCCGGGCCGCCCATGCCGGTGCCGTGCTCAGTGCGGACGTCCGGACAGTGATCCCCCAAGTGTAGATTTAGTACAAAAAAATAAACAACTCGTGAGTACTACTACGCGAGATAAGAAACTCTGTTAACAACTGAAAGCGAGTTAGGAAAACCATTTTTACATTCATCTCCTAGTATCCTAATTAACATAAAACAAAAAAAACTTAACGAAAACATTTTAAATTATTCCTAATTAACATTTAAAATATCCTTGAACCTTTCATAAAATATTATTTCGTACATTTTAACGGAGCTTCGTGTAGCATAAAAGGGATTTTAATGACGTCATTATCGAGGTCAGAGGAACGTGAACTGATATCGTGAATCATTAAGTCGTTAGGGAAGACTCTACACCAATATTAAGGTTACAGATTAAAAATTTCATAATTTAATTTACAAATTAAAGTCAATATAATTATTAGATTGCACAATTTTATTTTAAAAGCGTCGGTGGCTCAGGGGCTAAGCACTTGACTTGCAATCTGCAGGTCCTGGGTTCGAATCCCACCATGTACCAATGTGTTTTTCGAGTGTCGATTTACATATGTAAATTTATCCGACGTTCTTACGGTGAAAGAAAACATCGTGATGCAACCTGCATATATCTGAGAAGAAATTCAATGATATGTGTGAAGTCAACCCGCACTTGGCCAGCATGGTTGACTATGTCATAGTCACCCCTTACTTGGATAGACTCCGAGCCCCTCAGTAGGGACGTATAGTGAGCTGACGATAATAATAACAATTTTTATATTAAATATATTACGGGCAAAAAATAAAATGACACCGATGAAAAATAAATTATATTATGAATATGATACTAGACTAATTTCTAGTCCTCTTTCCGCTGCTACCATGTTGTCACACATGTCAAATCCTTGAGAAGAAGAAGTGGACTTGACGAAAATAAATAAGCAATGGAAATATCGTTTAGCTTATACTCTCCACTATTATCCTCTTCAACTCCCGTTGTCATTGATGTCTCCAGGTAGCGGACACTTAACACCAAATCTACTTTAAAGAAATTAATATTAATATAGCTAGTGTAATCTAGTATCGCTATGTAATCATATCTCCGGACACGAATTTCTCTTATTTTCCTTTTTTTGTTGTTACTAAAAATATGGATCTTTGTAATCTGAATCAAATAAATATTATTATTTTTTCACATATTTATTTATTTTCTAATTTTGTACATTTTTCTTAATATAATAAAATAAAACCAAAAAAATAAAACAATAAATATTAAAAAAAATATAAAAAATCTAAATACGTCGTACGTAAGCTACCGGCGATTAAGCCTCCAGAGACAGAAACCTCCTCACAATACGTACCGTGCTCAGGAGTACCGCCTTCTGGCCCTTCACCCACTTACCGAGCGAGAGCCTCTCTAGGTGGTGATCGAGGCTCTTCGCAATAATTATTATTATTACGAGTATAGACTACCTCTATACAATAATACATCCATAGACCGTCTTACTATTAGTACATTCATGTAAATTAAGTAAAATAGGACAATATTTTTTTTTTTTTATAAAATAAAATTATTACACTAAATTTCCTAGCCACAGCAAAACATTCAGCTGCTTGCGCTAGATAAACGTGTTCATAACAATAACTACGTGATGCAATACACGTGATACGTGACAGAATATAACAAGACGAATGGACGCGCTCTCTTTTGTAAACTCCACTTGAATTATATTATTTATACAGAGGTTTTTGTTGAAGAATTATATCCATTGGAGAATAGGAAAATCCTTCTTCATACATTAATTCAACAAAACGATTTAACAATGTGTGTTTTGTTTGTGTGAATTTTAAATAAACATTTAAAATTTAAAAAACAAAAGAAAAAACTGTAAGTTTCGTTCGCTTCTATTTACTATGATTAGATTAAGATGTATGGATATAAATGAGATTGTGTATGAATGACATTAAAGGACATGGATACTTCAGGATACCCATAATTGGAATGGGGTTGTATCTTTTTGTTCCACAGCGAAACACAGAGTATCAAGTACCAATTAAAATTGAAGTACAACACAAATACCTAAAAAAAAATTCCCAATGGAATGGATAAAAAAATTACAAATTGTCTTTCTTTTATTTATCCATGTGTTCATCTACTGCAATATATTTACGGTCTATTTTATAAAAAATGTTTAAATACGGCTATAAATTCAAAGAAAGCTTCCGAAGGTAGAGGTCCCTTTTAGACCTTTTTCAGATGTTCTTTATGTAGACAGTGTTAAAAAGAGGGGATTACTTCCAGCATAATTCGTAAGCGTGTCAGAGAAATCGCTGTGTCTATTTCAATTACTTAAGTATATAATTGTATTTTCACTTAGGTATTTAATAATTTTTAACGGTTATTTCGGCAGAATAAGACAATTCTCAATATTCGGAATTTGAATTTGGAAGGAATCCCATTTTCTGAATCTTATCATTTACTGAAGCAAATGTACAAGTTCTTTGTCACAAGCTGTCAATGTCATGTTTTGTATGCTCATGTATGTTTTACGTATTTTTCTGATAGAATTAATGGTGACAGTAACACCTCTGTCACAGGCTCAGATGTCCTTGTTTGACTACATTTATCATATGCCCGGGGTACGATCAAATGTTTTGTCCATTTTATGTGTTTGACAAATAATTTGTCAATGTGCGGCTTTGTGAAGCTTTTGTACGTATTTAAAATGTTTGATGAACATTTGGTTCTAACAATTTTAACAAAAAGAGTAATAATTTACCGGGCGTATTATTCAAACGTTGTTTTTGTTGAACAAAAAACAAATTCTCAATGGATAATATCAAGTAAATAAATGAGAGCAGATTTACATTTTCTCGAAAAAATATAGCTACATATCAAACTCTCGCCGTTTACAGCCGCCTCGAGGATAATATTCAGCTTTTTTATTTATTTGGAACAACTAACGACTACATAATAGGTATATATCTATAATATAAATATAACACATACAATGTAATTATGTACCCAACATCGTTGTTCACAACTACAGTAACTAAAAAGAAAGGAAAGAAAACAATAATAATAAAAGACTACATTTAAGTTGAAACATAATAATTAAATACAATCAAAAAGTTTAAAACAATTATAATTAATGAAGCTTTTCATTACAATACGATATCAAAGAGATTATTTATAGACCTATAGCCCTTAATAAAATATAGACAAAGAGATAAAATGTACAAAATGAAAGCCATATATGTCGACATCTCAAATTAGTAATCAATATAAAAGAGCGAAGAAGCTCCTTTGACTTTACTCTTAAAATACTCCGACGAATAAAATTAATAGAAAAACTCCTTACAAATTAGTCAAGCTGTTAAAAGTACAATCGGCCACAAATATGTTCAATATTTATATACATATCCGCGAAAAAACATTATCCGAGCAAACAAGAGCCCAATGATAATGTAGAGACTAAGCATATGTGCACTTATAATTCTTTGCATTAGGTTTCCTTTGAATACTTGATTATATCTCTGTTTCTGTTTTTGAGAATTAACGAGATTATAAGGGATTATAAAGTGTTTTTGTAAAAGCGTTTCGACAGGGAAACCCACAGTAATGTTTTAACCACACATACATTTACAGATCACAAGAATGTCTTAACAATTGCCGCGAGTAAGATAGTCTTTTGTCCTCGCAACTGAGTGCCACCAACATAGAAGCTTAGCTATTGTTATTGCGAGAGAAATCCTGAAACATCTTTGTACGGAACTGTACTGTGCAATTCCACAGACAAAGATGCTTTTTAGTACACTTTTATTTTCATAAATCCATTTGCGAGATGTAATAATTACTCTGAAAAGATAGCACTGGCAGGTTACAAACATGACACGAAATGAGGTTTTCGTCAAACTCAATATTTTATTATATTTGAAAGAATTTGGGTTACCAAAAAAAATAAACACACATACACAAAAAATTATGTTACACCAATTGCAATTTTAATTACTTAATCCAGAAAGAAATAAAAAACTATAGTTGAAATTACCAATTGAAAATCAAATTGTATCACTCGTATCAATAAACAACATATTTATCTAGGTCATTTTTATTGAAAACTAGCTTTTACCCGCGACTCCGTCCGCGCGGAATAAAATATAGAAAACGGGGTACAAATTATCCTATGTCCGTTTCCTGGTTCTAAGCTACCTGCCCACCAAATTTCAGTAAAATCGATTCAGCCGTTCTTGAGTTATAAATGGTGTAACTAACACAACTTTCTTTTATATATATAGATTATGTTTTAAATTATTTTCAAATGTTTTTCCAAACTATTTGAACTATATTTTGTTAGTTAGTTCAACTTTAACAACGAACGTAATTCCATTATTTTATTACTCGGGTGCTCGGCCGCTCAAGTAATATAAGTAAGTTTAAGTTACAGCACAAATATTAAGAGCATAAACTTTCATCTTTATGTACTCGCTTTCTATTGTTTTAACACTTAATTTACTTAAACTTTACCGCAGTAAATGTTTAATATTAAATTATATATGAATGTAAGAACGCCAAATGGAAATCCGTATATCTGCCTACTTCATAAGTTATAGGAGTAAGTTGTGTTGTTTAAAAGATTGGTGAGAGCAAAAAAAAGTTTCCTTTCTAATAGCGCTTTCTAATGGAACATGGATGACTAATGGGTTCCCGTAGGACGTCTTAAGCCAAGTTCCGTGCAAGAATCATAGCAAGCCATTTGTCATCATATGCGTCGACTTCACTGCGGTTTTCTTACTTTTTTCAAGACTAGCTGTCGCCCGCGGCCAAGTCCGCGCAGAATTAAACAAAAATCTTACAAATTGCGTTCTTTCAGACTATATTCTTCCAGAATATGTTCTACATCTAGGCCAAATATCAGCGAGATCCATGGAGCAGTTCTGGAGATATCTTTCAACAAAAATCCAACCATTGTTAAACGTTATTGTGGTGAAACAAAACAATGGTGTATTATAATTAAAGGTAACCAATTTTAAATTTATCAAAGAAGTTTTTATTTATATTCAACAAAATATTTGTAAAGTGATAGCAGAGCGTGGTTTCGATCCACGGACCTCTGGGTTATGGGCCCAGCACGCTTCCACTGCGCCACTCTGCTGTTGTGCATCACGGTTAAACAATTAGTCCAGTATTTATGATTCACGTTTAAATTGTATTAGTAATCATAGTTTTTAGCGTTGAAACATTTGACTAATTATGACGTATCCCATTCAAAAAAGTATTCGTTCATATTGCTGACATGATTTACGATGATAAAATAGAAGATAACAATTATCAAGACATCCGTTAGCTTTCCTAGAATACAATTCGTATTATATTAATACTAGCTGTCGCCCGCGACTTCGTCCGCGCGCAATTAAAAAAAACATAATAAGCCTATGTGTTCTTCCAGACTATGATCTACATCAATGTCAAATTTCATAGAGATCCGTTGAGAGGTTCTGGAGATACCTTCAAACAAACATCCATCCATCGATACATTCGCATTTATAATATTATTAAGATAAGATTTAAGGGATAATAATGCGATATAATACATTTGTGTGCAGGCAATGAAAACATGGCAGGAGGAAAATACGGTAATAAAATTTAAAAGTGAATTTTTATTCATGAATATTTCACCAATAAAACGCTAAGAAAATTTTACATAACATAATTTACACTTGAAAACTCAACGGATAAATTTTCTTTGTAAAATACGGAGCGTTCCGATAACAAGCTCTCTGCAGCAGCGTGTACGGCCATGTTCTATGTCCGCCTTACCTACGCCGCTGTTATAAAATATAAAATTATTAATACTACTACTATAATGTTTTATAGCTTATTTATTTCATTCATGCAATCTATTTGAACTTACTGTAAAAATAAACAACTACTTACATATAATATTCATAAAATTTAACCATAAAATAAACCTGGTTGTATTTTTTATCTGTAACATTGTAACTGTAAAAAATAACATAAAATAATTCTATTTTTAGAATAAAATAAATTGGTTTAATAGAGACTTCTTGGTAAAAGTGAGAAAAATGTACTTTAATTTTCCAATAAGAGAACAACAGCAGAGTGGCGCAGTGGAAGCGTGCTGGGCCCATAACCCAGAGGTCCGTGGATCGAAACCACGCTCTGCTAAAACAGCTCTATTTTTATTAAAAAAAAATGTATATATTAATTTAGCACGGACAAGTGTAAGTTAATATATAACTAGCTATCGCCCTCGACTCTGCCCGCGCGAAATTAAAAAAAAACTTAATGACTAGTCTATGTGTTCTTCCATGCTATATTGTAAATTTATGTCAAATTTCAGGAAAATCCATGCAGCCGTTTTAAAGATACCTTCTTACAAACGTCCAAACTTTCACATCTATATATAGGTATATAAAAGAAAGTCGTGTTAGTTACACTATTTATAACTCAAGAACAGCTGAATCGATTTAACTGAAAATTGGTGGGCAGGTAGCTTAGAACCAGGAAACAGACATAAGATATTTTTTATTCCGCGCGGACGGAGTCGCTGGTAAAAGCTATTTATAATATATGTAAGATATCTTTTAATGTAAGGAAATTAAATGAAAAAATATAGCAAGTCTTAACTTTAGTCATAATACCTGTATTTGATTTTATATTCACGATTATTTTTACAAAGTAATGAAAGTAGGATTAGGGCCGGACAGTCGCGTTGACGTGGGTCAAAATTATATCTGTCGGAAACTTCTTGTTTTCAATTTATCTTTTTGAAAACATGAACAAAAGCGTTGTTGGTATATAACACAATATTTTATTCATAATATATATTTACATTGAAACGAAACAGATTTCTCCGTTATACCGAAATAAATTGAATAGCTTTCTCTGTAATGAAGCTGTTGCTAAACATTACCCTTCTGTCTCGGATAAAAATACCTTGATGTTCACAATTCGAAATAAACTAGGAAGACAAGGATTGTTTGTGGCCTGGAATGTTATTAAGGGAACAAACAGCAAACAAGGGAGCCACCATTTGGTAGCGTCGCATTGCGGCCCTCATTGTCTAAAGCGTACATTCTTGAACAAACCTGAATCAAAGTAATAACTGCATTGTTGGTTGTACAAATTATGTTTGATATCAATTTGATAATTTAATGAAATACAAATGAAATAAACATTGCTTCTAAATTACACATTATAAACCAACAAGGCTATCTGAACCGGTGGGCTTAAATCAAACTAAATTATAAGAGCTCACTAGCGCCCCTCTATCAACGTTTAAAATGTCACAAAATCCTCTTTACACTGTAGCTGTCATGTGTTATTTTTTATCATTTTCTATGTCTAAAAAGGTTTTATGTATATTCTGACAGCAACAACCGCGACAGCAGCGCCTCTCACCGGACTATAATTGTTTTTGATAGAAATAGGATTTAGTAAATTTTAATAGTCTACCTTGAGTTTTATTCTCTACCTCGGTTAGACTAAACGAAGTTAAAACTAGTTGAAATGAACTAAACTGTGCTTAAACTGAAATATCAAAGGTTTAAATTATTTAATAAAATAGTATTTTAAATTTGTATAAAAATAAATGCAATTAGCAGAGCGTGGTTTCGATCCACGGACCTCTGGGTTATGGGCCCAGCACGCTTCCACTGCGCCACTCTGCTCTTGATAAATCGTTCGAATATTAACGTCCCTTGTGAAGCAAAAGAAGAAATCGACTAAAACTACATAGCTGCCTACCAACCTATCACGTTAAAAAATTAATATAACAGTTTTCATGTATGGATTACTAAATAAAATAAAAACATGATGTAATCTGTTGCTACGTGATTTTAGACGTTGCTTAGCTAAACTCTTTGCACGAGTACAACAAAATTATAGTTTTATCATGAATTTCCACAGCCAAAACACACTTACAAAACATACTGTTATCTTAATTTTGTTTAGAAAAATGAGAGGAATAACATAATGTTATTGCACAAATGCTTCGACACTAAAAACCATGATTTAGTAATCAATGTGTAAATGAATCATAAATACTGGACTAATTGTTTAACCGTGATGCACAACAGCAGAGTGGCGCAGTGGAAGCGTGCTGGGCCCATAACCCAGAGGTCCGTGGATCGAAACCACGCTCTGCTAAAACATTCCTTTTGATGAAGAAAATTCTTCTTGTATTATTATTATTTTTACATTAAGCATGGAGATAAAAATTATTTAAGTGATTGAGTTAAATATTTACAAATAGAAGTTTTATTTTCCACGTCTTTTCTTAGAATCCTTCGACATGTTTTTAAAACAGAGAATGTTTAGTTTATTTTTCTACGCAACAGCAGAGTGGCGCAGTGGAAGCGTGCTGGGCCCATAACCCAGAGGTCCGTGGATCGAAACCACGCTCTGCTAAACACTTTTGATTTCTATAATAGAATTATATTTAAGAGTTATTACTTTAGTAACTTTAGGCGTAGTCTGAACAACTAATAAACTAGATATAATATTGTTTCACTTTTTTTTTCTATTAGGATTCATTAACTATTTTTTCACTCGAAAATTTCTAGCTGCAACCTCAATTTGATCATCAATTTAACCTCAATTACATTTAATAAATTCAATCAAAAATCATCACATTTCTCTTTGGGTTTTTATTTGTCACAGAATTTGAAAAGCTGGCTTGTTTTACTTTTGTTTTTCTATTTTACTTGGAGTGTTTCACAAAGCAACAGATGCTAAAGCCTTTCGGATTTATGCGCCGTAAACAAAACCGGCATTGTGTAATATTTAGCTTTCATTTAAATGAAAAATATTAAAGATTTTTGTTCCCATTTTAATGCTGAAACATAATTATCTTTTAATAAATTAATTACAACTTTCCTCTTGTTATCTTTTTGCTTGTTCACGTAAAATAATGCATAAAAGAATCGCAAGCGTAGAAATACACTGCCGTGACTAAAATGCTCAGAGTACTTTTATGTTCATTTTTTCTTTAGAGTGACCGCTTGCTAATTTTCCACCGTGTAATATAGAAAAAAAAGAACATTTCCAACTCGAGGAACTGAAGGATCCCAAAAGAATCTTCTCTAATTTTTGCCCACAAACTATCGTATATTTCGTGATCAATTTTATTAATTCTGACTTCACTATAATGTTTTAGGGTGGTACTGAAATGTAAACTGACCGTTGTAAATTGATTGAATTTTTCTTAGTAAAACTACTTCTATTAATAACAATAATTTTTATACTTTTAATTTCTTTGTTTCAGTGAAATTCAGTATAACAGTTATTACGGACATTATTTTTTAAATATTGCTAGACATTTCTCTAGTAAAATACTGCTACTGTACAAATTATTCAATGTCAATTACTTCATAGTATACAAGCACAGTACCAGTAGTATCAAAGTTTACTTTGGCTTTAATATTCCTTTATCCATTCCAACTGGAATGAAGAGGTTAAAAAGAGAGAAATAAAACATGACAAGCGGCCGCTGGGAAGTTCACAAAGCCTTTGTCGAGCTGTCTAGTATTTTACAAAGGCTTTGAGAGATCACAATTCATAACGAATCATTTTATTGTATGGATAGGAAATTAATTCTGTGAATACTCGACTAGCCAGTAAAGTTCATAATATATAGCTGTCGTCAGCAACTCCGTCAGCGCAGTATTAAAAAAAAAACTTAATTAGCAGCCTGTGTTCTTCCAGACTGCGTACTACATCTGTATCAAATTTCATCGAGATCCATCCATCCATCTCAATATTCGCATTTATAATATTAGTAATATTTCAAATATCACCAGCGACAGAGATCATATCGTAAGCTAGAAGCTTACTGCTAGGTATAATCAAATGGATTTTATGACCACAAGGAATCGTTAGAATTTTTAACCATTAGGCTACATTTTCCATCAATTTTCTTCAATAATTGATAATTATGAAAACGATCTAAGTATTGTAATATCAATTTAAACTATCGATCTATTCCTTAATCAATATTAAAATAAACCTAGTTTAAATTAGGATACGAAGGAAATAAAACAAATATAAATGAGTTGTTACTTACTCTTGTAATAAAAAATATTTGACATATTTTACATATTAAAAGACATAATATATACTGTACACTATAACTTATTACCTATTTATCATTATCTTATTCTAGCTCTCGCCCGCGACTCCGTCCGCGCGGAATTAAAAGCAAAACTAAAGCCTATGTGTTCTTCCGGACTAGTTCTATAACCACGCCAAATATCATACAGATCCGTTGAACCATTCTGGTGACAGGCTCAAACAAACATCCATCCATCCATCCAAACATTCGAATCAATATAACATTCTCGTGTCAGAATGTTAGTTACCATACTCCTCTGAAACGGCTTGACCAATTTTTATGAAATTAAATATGTACTTACATTATGTCTATGAATCGGCTACTATTTATTTCTCATACCGCTTTTAATTTTATTTTTAACGCGCGCGGACGGAGTCGCGGACGACGGCTAGTCAATTTATAATATTTAAGCCTTACTTTCAGCTTCCCTTTTTATATTCACCTACAGTTTCAAATAAAACCTCTTTAGTTCTTCTGACAATTTTTTCATCTGTATAATAAATATATTGAGTAGAAGACGTGCCCATAGACAAATTATTACCTATATTAATTTTTTTAGATTGTTTACAAGAACTATGTACAATTTTACAACCAATATTGATAAAATCTTTTGCATTATCTGCATTTACACCAGCTCCTGGCATTATTTCTATTTTACCTTCATTTGTAGATAAAAGTTTTTGTAACAGATTAATAGCTTTAGGGTCACCAGCAGACATTTGGTGCCCACTTGTTAGTAATCTAGTAAAACCTAATTTAGAGATCCTATCTAGGGCAAAACTAGGATTTATACATAAATCAAAAGCTCTATGGAATGTAACAGGTATAGGATTTGCTGCAGTGATAACTTTTTGACAATTTTCTTCATCAACCTGTAAAGTTACTTTTAATGCACCAAAGACAAATCTATTTATATTTATAGTTTTATAATATTCAATATCTGATAGCATTGTATCCATTTCTTCTGTTGTATAACAAAAATCAGAACCTGATCTACACCTTATCATTATACTTACTTTAGGTCTCTGTAAATAAAAAAAATCTTTAGTTATATTTTGTCAGTTTATGAAATCTGATGTTATTTCGTTTTTAAACATTTTAACAAAGAAATATTACATTTACCTTAATGTTCTTACAACAAAATTCTGTGCAATTTTTATAAATCGGTTTCTCACAAGATATGTTATCCATCTGAAAGATTTTATTTTGTAAATGAATTTGAAATAATTTACAAGTTAAGACAAAACAATGCAGATTAATTAGCTATAAAGGTTAACATGAAAATTTTATTCACCACAATATGTTTATATTAATTATAAATCAATAATTAAGAACCATTTTTAATATTTCCTTCACAAGTCCTGGGGATGGTGTTAAACCGCCTTCTGGTAATGAACTGCAGACTTCCAACTCATCAGCTCCACCGTGAATAGCATTTATAGCTGATTCCAAACTATCAATACAGACTTCCAACATGATTTAGAAAGTATTTGAGGTGTTATAAGTTTTTACTATTTAACCTTAAAACGCCTTATAAAAATATGTGTACTGTGTAGTGATGTGAAGATTTAGACTACACTAATGATGGATATAACAATAATTTAAAAATCTATTTCTGATTTCGAAATCAAAACAAATAAACTTGACATCATGACAACCAAAATAAGAATAACCAAAAATTACCAACTGATAACAAATGTCAAATAACAAGGATCGGAACCATGGACAAACGAAAAACAGGCACCGAGTCAAATTAAGTTCCCTTTTTGTCTTGTTTCCTTAGAGTTTTAAACATGGAATTAAGGTGGAAAATAATAAGATCTTTCACGTGTATTATTCACCTTTACCTTTTATTTCAACTTTCAAAAGGCACCATTTTTAGAAAATTATTTCTAAACGAAATTACATCAATCTGCCAAATCACTTAATTGTTGCTATACTCACGTTGGTTCTTTTTGACATTACGAGCTAAAAGGACACGCGAACGTAGGCAGAATTTAGCCTTCGTTCGGTTTCTTTTTATAGGTAAACTTCCAGTTTTTCTTCCTAAATCTTATTTCTAGGAAATATGTATTTGTAGCTTTAAATATTTATTAAAAAATTCTTGCATTGAACAATTACTCTCAGTTGATTATAATTGAGGTTATACTAAATTTTGTGCCACATATTGAAAGAAAGTTTGCATAATTTGTTCTATGTCTTATAGAATTTAAGTTAAGGTGTCACACTTAATCTCTTACAGTTATGTCTCGAAATAAACAACATGAGGAGACTGATAAACTCACCCGTATTGCGATCGTGAATGCGGACCGTTGTAAGCCTAAAAGATGCAGGCAGGAGTGCAAGAAAAGCTGCCCTGTGGTGCGTATGGGCAAGCTTTGCATCGAAGTAACTCCCAACGACAAGATAGCCACAATATCCGAGGAACTTTGTATCGGTTGTGGTATTTGTGTCAAGGTAAGTTAACAAACATGTTTTATAACATATTTTCAAAGTTTGTACACGTCTTTTACGTATTAACGTAACTCGTATGACGTTCAGACATCCAGAATAAGCCAATGAAGTCATCAAAACATTTACGTAAATATACGTTGGACACAAAACTTGTGAAAAAAAAACAGAGTTTAATAAAACTTTTTCTTACAGAAATGTCCCTTTGATGCAATTACAATTA
This sequence comes from Papilio joanae, assembly GCA_018248035.1. NCBI lineage: Eukaryota > Metazoa > Arthropoda > Insecta > Lepidoptera > Papilionidae > Papilio > Papilio joanae. The sequence goes on along the minus strand of DWHV01000011.1, from coordinate 9,017 downwards.
TCAACGTCCCATCCAATCTGGAGAAGCATACCACTCATAGGTATTCTAAGAATTCTTTCAAACTGCATCGTCTTCCAATCCCCCGCCCTGGAGAAGTGCTGGGGTTAGTAGGACAAAACGGTATTGGCAAGTCAACTGCCTTGAAGATTCTTGCTGGTAAACAAAAACCCAACTTGGGTAGATATTCAGTAAGTTTATTATTATAATTAATAACTATTAATTGGCTTAATTATTAATTAAATCAATAAGTTAACATGGCTTCATATTTGCTTTAAAATGTATAAAAAATAGTTTTACTTTAAAATGTAATTATACTTCTTTATAAAAGGCTACTAAGCAATACCACTAAATAGATCTGCAGTTCAAAAGTTATGTCTGTGTTACAAAACTATAACATAATTACAATAACTCATTATAAAAATGTATCCTTGTCTACCCAGGTTGAGTTCATATATGAGAGCTTATTTACTTTATAATACCATTAAGCAACTAATGTATTGTTACTCAGTCAGAAAGAAAACTATGACCTAGTAAGCATATGGTTTTGTTAGTTTTAACAAATCAACACAGTAGAATTATTTAGAAGCATCCTTATTTATGTATCTTGGTTCCATTGTGGTCTAAAGGTGTTGTTCAATCTGTTAATAATGATGTACAGTGTGTTAAATAATCAATTGCTTCTAAAGACCTGTATTTTTAGGATCCTCCAGATTGGCAGGAAATCCTGTCTCATTTCCGTGGCTCGGAACTGCAGAACTACTTTACCAAGATCCTTGAAGATGATTTAAAGGCTCTCATTAAGCCTCAATATGTGGATCAGATTCCTAAGGCTGTGAAAGGAACTGTGGCACAATTGCTTAATAAAAAAGATGATAGAAACAACCAGGCAGAAATTTGTCAAATGCTTGGTGAGATTAATTTTTTTTGTACTTTAGTCTAGTCTAAGTTAGGATGACTAGGTCTTATTCTAACTTATGTTTTGACGCAAAGGACTATAGAGATGTGTTTGTTTTAGATTTAACCCACATTCGCGATCGTGAAATCGCTGCATTATCTGGTGGAGAGCTCCAGCGCTTTGCTTGTGCCATGGTGTGCATTCAGAATGGCGATATCTTCATGTTTGATGAGCCGTCTTCCTATTTGGATGTAAAGCAACGTCTTAATGCTGCCCGCACAATCCGTTCCCTTATACATCCAGACAAGTATGTATAAAACGGAATATTTTTTCACTGTTCAAATTTATTTCTCTTGAAATTATTTTCAAAAAGTATCAAAACTATTCTATACTTTTCACCTATAGATCTACGAAAATATTAACAACCTATATTTTATGTTTAAAATAACAAAAATTTACCAATTTCTGCAATTTTTTTTTTCTCTTCACAGGTTCATAATTGTAGTGGAGCATGACTTGTCTGTACTAGATTATTTGTCAGATTTTATATGCTGCTTATATGGTGTACCTGGTGCTTACGGTGTTGTGACTATGCCCTTCTCTGTTAGGGAAGGTATGTAATACAGCGTTTTTTAAAAACGTAAATAAGTCCAAAGTTCTATTAAAAAAAACTATTTATGTCTAAAAAATTAAATTTTAGGTGTAATTCATAATTCATAAATAATAATGTCGAATGAAGCAAAATATGACCATAAACAACTGAGTATTTCTTTTTTTCATAATTGTTACAGGTATAAACATTTTCCTTGATGGGTTTGTACCCACAGAAAACATGAGATTCAGAACTGAATCTTTAGTCTTCAAAGTTGCTGAGTCTGCTACTGAAGAGGAGGTAAGTCACAGATTGTTTCAATTTTCCTTAGAAACAAAAACATATTTCTCCTATACTTTACTATAAAATAAATAAAATATTATTAAAAAAATGAAATTTTTGTAACAAAAAGTAATAAGAAAGATTGATTTGTAAAGATGCTTAAGTACTCAAAATTTTCTCACAGATTAAAAGAATGAATCATTACGAATATCCTGAGATGTCTAAAAAAATGGGCGACTTTAGCCTTAAGGTGATGCCTGGAGAATTCTCGGACTCGGAAATTTTAGTATTACTAGGAGAAAATGGGACTGGAAAAACGACATTTATCAGAATGTTAGCCGGCAACTTGGAAGCAGATGAAGGTGAGCCTATCCAAAAAAAATCATGATTCGCACTGTGTCAAGTCTAAAATTATACAATTTTATTTCGTATAACGTCTGTTTCTGCAGTTATTTTTAAGTTTAAGTGTTTTTTTTTTTCAATCAAGATCTTAAAAAATATTTTACGTGTATCCGAACGGTTTCATATGTGGCAACACGAATTTACGATGTGTCAAATAAGTTTTAAGCTGTCAATTGCTTTTGACTTGACGTATAAATCTTTAAAGCGATATAATAGCGTTTCTTAAATTTCTAAATCTAATATAAATGTAAAAAGTACAGTTGATTCCGTTATTTTATTTGAAAGTTCCTAATTTTTCTTAAAAATGTAAACGATGCTTCGGTGTTGAGGTTATAGGTTAAATGTAAAATAAGTGTATTTGAATGGACTGGTACCGTAGTTTCAAGACGTTAGCATGGCTAGAACGGAATTATTTGATTTATTTTTCCATCCTGTATTTCAAAAGTGCTTAAAACATGCGGAATCTTCGATATGTAGTGAAGGTATTGTTTGTATGCATGTAGATATTGACGCGTCCTCGTTTTACAATTACTAGTGTTTGCGAGTAATGTTTCTTGTAAAAGCTTTATTATTACTACGACGTAATTAAATCATAAAAAAAAACTACGAATTTCATCAAACAATTGTTAGGAAAATGTTAAAATTTAGAAAAAAATGCGAAAAAACAACCGAGGCTAAGTTTGATTATGTTGTTTTATATTTGTTGTTGTTCTTTTATTGTAAAAGTTACTTTCCTTTAATTTGTGTACTAAAACTGAGTAAATTCTATATATAATTGTTTTTATTCAGATTCGGGTCAGTTGCCGCAGTTGCACATTAGTTATAAGCCACAGAAAATATCCCCCAAGTCTCAAGGTTTGGTCAGAAGCTTGTTACATGACAAAATAAGAGATGCATATGTCCATCCACAGGTAATGTTGAATTTAATTTTGTTATTTACATTATGTAAAGGTAACCCTCATTATAACAATGACACACATTTTCCGATGTATCATATTTGAGCAGTTTCTGCATAAATTCTATCACTACCCAAACTGATTTCAGTCACCGGGCTAGCTGCTCAGTGTGATACTTATTTTAATACTTATGCAATAGAAAGTTAATGGACTAATTTAATATTTGTTTTAAATGTTACATGCTAATATTCCATTAGCTAACCTTGAAAATATTTGTTTTTTTGTCTGTCATTTTAGCAATGTGAAATGTAATACAGTGTAATCTCACTAATCCGGCACTATTAAAAACCGGAGGGTGCCGGATTATTGGAATGTTCAGATTACTGGGTTGTACTGAAAAAGTCATCGGTAATAAATAAAATAAAGCATTTCATAGAGAGAATAAATGTATGTAATGTATTATGGAACAATTGAATTAACATGTAGGCACATATTATGTAATTAAATAGTTTTGAAATAATCCTTAATTGAGGTCTGCTTTTGTGCAACTTGTAGTCCTTGCTTAAAAACCTTTTCTCGCATATTGCGAAGAATTATAATATCTTTGGCAGACATGCCGTTTTCTTCTGCCCATGTTATGCAGGTATTGAAACAAATCAATGCATCATCTGGTTTAACCCTTACAGCAGTTGTAGTAGTTGGTGGTTCCAATATTTCTACAGAGCTTTCTTCTTGTACTGGTATAGAGGGGAAAGGGAGGCGTGGGCGGAAGTTGCCGGATTATTGAACGTGCCGATCTATCGAAGTGCCGGATTAGTGAGATTGTACTGTAATTTTAACAACCTTTTCAATGTTGCAGTTTATCACCGATGTCATGAAACCTATGAAAATTGAAGAAATAATGGACCAAGAGGTGCAGAACTTGTCTGGTGGTGAATTGCAGCGAGTAGCGTTGGTGCTTTGTTTAGGAAAACCTGCAGATGTGTACCTCATTGATGAACCCTCGGCTTATCTTGATTCCGAACAGCGTTTGGTAGCAGCTAAAGTTATTAAGAGGTATGAATTTATTGTTTAATGAATTAAAGGCAACATTTTATTACCAAGTAGGGTTGGCGGCAGGTAGGTGGCCGGCCGCAAATATTAAGCAAAAACTTTAAGGTTTATAAAAACTTGTTTACCGACCCCACATGAGTGGGCTAAGTCCAGGAAGGTAATGATGAATGGCAACATTCTCTCTATGAACTTTCATGCAAGTTACAGAAAATAGGTTTGAAGTATTGCTTACATATCAGTATTGTATTTGGACTTCTTTAGTTGCTGATTATTTGGCAAAAAGAGGTTGTTTTCTATTAATTAGACAAGACAATTAATGTCAATTTTTATTTATTTATATATTATTCCATATAGGTTTGTTTTATAATACTTTTACAGATTTATTCTTCACGCAAAACGAACAGGCTTTGTGGTAGAGCACGATTTTATAATGGCTACATACCTTGCTGATCGGGTGATAGTATTTGAAGGCACCCCATCTTCGTTTGCGACGGCCCACGCACCGCAGTCCTTGTTAAATGGAATGAATAAATTCTTAGAACTTCTAGGCATTACATTCAGACGTGACCCAAATAACTTCCGGCCTAGGATCAATAAACATGCCTCTGTAAAGGTAAGATTTTTGTTATACTTTATTTTTTAACTGCAGTGATATTAATTGTTTTATTAGTCCGTTTTATTAATACAATTTTCACTATGTTAAATACTTTTTATATATTATTAATTACTTGATCCAATGGTTTCTTTATTTACTTTATTATTTATAGTTTTTTTCTGCCTAAAAGATGATTAATTTTTTTACATAACAGTAACTCTTAAAAGACATAACTCTTTCCGTATGTTGGGTAGATATTGGATTCAATTTTAAAGAAATATGTTATTTAGTATCTCACTACTTTAGATTATTTTTTTTTATTATATTTTTTTTTATATTTCAGGATATGGAACAGAAAAGAGCTGGCCAGTACTTCTTCTTGGAGGACTAAACCATTGTCTGACATAAACCGGAGTAAAATGTCACAATTGTACTGGATTTCCCGCAACCGATGGATTTACATTTTATTAAAAATGAATATATAATTGCAATTAAATCAGTTTTATACAAATATTGTCTGCTTATTTACCTATTTAAATAATCATATAAATATAAACTCATTCAAATATATTTCCAGTGAAATGTATTTTTTTTTTGTCTCCATATAACTCTGAAATTTATCATTGCTTGTATTATTTTATATAAATAAAACTAAACTATGTTAAGTTATAAAATTATAATTTGTCATGCGAAATTTTTGAAGTATTATTTATTAACCAAATTATAGTTTAAATCTAAACAGTCTGTAATAAAAAAAAAAGAAATTATGTTTGATAAATTTGCGTTAACTAGGATATTTAACCTGTTTATAAAATACTAGCTGTCGCCCGCGACTCCGTCCGAGCGGATTAAAAAAATAATTATAAGTAGTCTGTATTCTTCCAGACTATGGTCTACATCTGTACCAAATTTCATCAAGATCAGTTCAGTCACTCCAGACATACCTTCAAACAAACATCCATCCATCTAAACATTGGCATTTATAATGTTAGTAAGATTTAGTCTGTTAGCAAATCTTCATTTGTTCCCGATAATCTGCGAAACAACTGGATCGATTTTGACGAGACATTTACTGGAAGGTAGCTGATGTATCCGAAAGTACTTTTATTTTCTTTTTTTTATTTTACTCTGGCGAAGTTGCGAGTAACATTTAATATTTGTTTTCTGGTAAAATACTCACGCTTCTTGTCCAAGGATTTCTTCTTTATTGCATTGTAATTGAACTTTTACCAACCAAGTTGTTTACAAAATGTATGATGAGTTGTTCTTAAAAATACAATCACTGTCGTTAATGTTACATTAATCACTAAACTACTGAATGACAGTAATTTGTGATTCATATTCCAAGACATTATTTCTTTAAATAAGATGATGTCATTATGATAGTAAAACTAAATTAGATCGATCTCGTCATCAATACGTCTATTTATATGGTGACGTATACAGGAAAACTACCCGACGATTCATAGTAAGACTGGTTATTTTTTTTTTGTGATCATGCGATTTGATCGAAACTCTGAATATCTTACTAATATAAATGCGAAAGTTTGGATACATGTTAGAAAGTATCTCCAGAACGATTCAACGGATCCTTAAATTTAGCACAGATATAGAAAAACAACAAAACAAGTTCAAACTTAAATATACCTACTTGAGTACAATCTGGTACAAAATATAGTAAAATGTACACAAAAGATCTATTTTATAAACTTGGTTTTTGAACATTGATTGGAATTTATTTAATTTTTTGGGAAAAAATTATTTTGAAGCCTAACTTAAACGAGACTAGTCTAAAATGGTTTTGATTTTCTTATAACGTAGTTGCCGGCTTTCCAATGTTCGCCGGTCTCGGTCTTAGGGCTCAGCTCACAGCGGCGTAGCGTCGCCCGCGCGATGACATCATCGCTGCCGCGATTACGTGGCTGTATCAGAAGTGCACAACTTTTGGTTCATTCAAGTTTTAGACAACGAAACTTTCAATAAAGAAGGAAATTTTAGGATTCACCCTAGAACTCTACTGCACTGACATTCGTATATATGGTAATGTATAATGTCATCTCCTTACTTCTCTTTTACAAAATTAACTACAAAATATATAAATACAAATAATCACTGCAATCAAAACCCAGTTAAATTTTGGTAAAAACGCGTAATTTCTTACACAAGATGTAAGAATACACACAACTCATAATCTAGAAAAATTGGTTAGTTTTTTCTGGCGAAAAATGAACCGGTATTTATTAAAATCTCGGTACTGATAAAGGCATTTGATGTTTATCATGTGTTCATTTGTTTCAATCATGTTAATCATGGTGAAATTGCTCTACATTATTCACTCACACACTCCAATACTAGTATTAAAACTTACATTGACTAATATCACTGTTTTTTTCAAAGAAAATGAGTGTTGACTAGTGTTTCGTCAGTGGGATCCCACATCCTACCAATACACTGAAGATTTTCGCGACGATGTCCAAAGGTTTGCAATATCTGAATTATGCAAGTGAGTGAGAGGGCGAACAAAACGGGCCGAGAGTGACCGACCTCCGCTCAGTCACTCCGCAGTTGCGTTTCGTGTTTATTTCGGACTACGCTTCATAGTAATTCGGTTGGGTGTGTCTCTGAAATTATAAAAAAGTACGTATAATTTGTTGATTTATACGTTAATTTATATAAAAACATTTATCTTAATGTGAATATTAGTGACTTTATTAGCTATTATGTTGAATATAGTCGTAAAAAGATTATTAATCGGGCGTCGTCTGTTTGTTATTTGCTAAGCGGTAAAATGCCGGTCCACGTTAACAGCAATGGATTTTATTTTTAGAGGGATTGTGTAATTTTAATAAAATACAATAGTTTTTTTTCTATTGTTTCAGTAAAATATTCAACATGAGCGGCCAACAATACTACCCGTACAAGGTAAGTTTTCCTCCTACATGTAAGGTCGTACTTATAGCTATCCATAGTATCGATTCTGAAGTGATGATGTCATCTTTCCGGAGCAAGGTTAGCGGTGTACGCTATCCATTTATTTACCAAGGTACTTAGTAAACAGGTTGTACATGAGATTTAGGTTCATGGTATCGTAATTTATTACATACAAACTTTATTTGTACCAGGAAAATCACTTAAAAGTAGGCATGAGTTACGTATGACAGAATTTTTTTGCCTAAAAACAATGCTATAGAACGGCAGTCAACCGGTGTGTAATACAAACCAGGTGACAAGTTGCCAAATTTTTTATAAGACTGATTATAAATTACATTTAACTACGAAATAATGTGGGAATAGGTATCTATTTAGTTTTAGATTTTTACCAGGACTAAGAGTATACATGCTTGTTTTGTCCGTAGTGCACCCCCACGGTGTACCCCGCGGAGCCCTTCGACCCTGCGGCAGATGCGGAGACACTTAAGAAGGCGATGAAGGGCTTCGGCACAGACGAAAAAGCCATCATCGACGTCCTTTGCCGTCGCGGTATCGTACAACGTTTGGAGATCGCAGAAACATTCAAGACTAACTATGGAAAGGTAAGTTTAGTAATTAGTATCATAATTTATATTTTTTGGTACTTACGTAGGTAGACAATTCGTTTCAAATAAAAATTTGAATGAACCAACGCCATTTTGTGACGTCATAATTATCGAATCGAAAATGTAAGGGGCATTGAAAGATATTTTTTTATTTCTAATCTTAATCTCCGAGTTAAGAATTATATTAAGTATAGCTTTTTTGTTAAAATCTGTTTTTGGCAGATCGAGGTTATAAACGCTTACTTTCTTATTTAAAATGTATTTTAGGTAAACTATTGTAGCTTGAGGTAAAAAGAAATTGTTTACAATACGTATTTCGATGTTATCCTCAAGGTTATCTAAGGGATGGCAATTAAATCTCAGATCGAATTTTATTTTTAGTAACATTCAAAACTGGTTTCCCACAATGCTGTTAATCCTTTATGTTTTTATAAACATTAAAGCGTCTTTTTAACTACATGTTATCAAGCATATTTACTCGTTATTTAAGTCATTCTGTTTATCTGCTTCTTAACCTCTTAACACCTTTCCATTATCTTATTGTCAGCCATTACACCTTTCGTCACATACGACTGTAATTTCCAGATGATAATTAAAAAAAAACAACAAAAGATGTTAACTTAAAGTTTAGGATCATTTTGAAATACGGATGCTAAGATTTTATGTATTTTTTTTTTTTTTTTTGTATATTAATATATTAAAAGAAAGTTAAAACACGTAAATTTGTAAAAAGACATATCGAGGGGTGAAAGGCAATTTTTTTTAA
>DWHV01000010.1:0-29472 GCA_018248035.1 Papilio joanae | reverse complement strand
TTCTAACAGATGTCGATACCTTTCGACTGGGTTGAGTAAGTAATCAATAGATGGCGCTGCTATGGTAAATCTACGAATGTGTCATATAAACTTATTAAGTGCGCGCGGACGGAGTCGCGGGCGACAGCTAGTATACTTATATCTTATTCTTTTCCTAATTTGGATTTAGTGCTATTATTTTTATTGCAAAATTTGTTAGTAAAATTAATCACGATCTGGATAAACTATCACAGTTTGATTCAATTGCATGACTCTAGTAATGCATTAAAAGAATATTTTTCTTCATAACAAAAGTTTATTAAAGTGCAGCAAAGATCAGAACTAACAAAAGATTTACAATCGCGTTTCTAGTCAACGTTTCCGTGTCTAAAACAAAAGTACAACTCAGTTTACGAACAATAGTTATTTATTTTATTTTTGTGATGACAATAGGGTAAGCGTTTTTATTAAAGGAAAAGTATGTTTGTTGGTACAAAAGTATGACATAATCGTTCATGTCTATTTTTGGAAGAAATTTGTAGATTTATTCTTTCAGTATATTTTTTCCTGTCATAAATAACTTCCTACAGATTTTCTTTAGGTGATTTATAAATTTTATTACGATTTTATTAAAAAAAGAAAAAAAATTGCGAGACTAGTTTTCAGAGCCAGTAAGAAGGAACAATTTGACAACTTGTATATTTTGTTTTGAGAGCGTGAGAGGTGGCTTAGAGGTTAAGCACTTGACTTGTAATATGGAGGCCTTGGGTTCGACTCCACCCATATATAAATGTGTTTTTCGATTTTTATATTTACACTTATTCGTCGTTCTTACGGTGAAGGAAAACATTGTGATGCTGCACATATCTGAGAAGAAATTCAATATGTGTGAAGTCAATGAACTCGGGTCAGTGGGCCAGTATGGTTGACTACGGCCTAGTCACCCTTAACATAGGATTTATAGTGAAAATTCAAATGCTTCAAAATCAAAATGTAATTAATATTAATAAATACTATATATAAAGTCACTATCAACTTCAACTTGTAATAAAGGTCAGAGACAAAATTCACCATTTGTGTTTTAGAATTACAGCTTTCCAAAGTTTTTTTTTTATTCAGAGAAAACTAAGCGGGGTCGTAAATTGTTTGTAAACGCAATTATTACAGGACGAGAACAAATTTTCGGGTTCCAACCACAAAGTTTTGGAATTTAGTAACTTATTTAACAAAGTCAAATATAGTTTTATGTTTCTAAACTCAAATTGCCATAGATTTTATAAACGTTTAGTCGAAACGTTGAAGTAAGATCAGAAATATCTGGAATATCAGGAAGTTTTATTGATGTAACAAGAGAATAAAACTCCTTCAAATAGCATGCTTTAACAATTTAGTAAAATCTGTAAGTTGCGAAAGTAAAAATATTAATCATAAGAAACTTTGGATTATTATGGATTTTGTATAAAAAAAATTGAAGGTTTGAAATATTACATTCATTATTTAAAAGCTGTAGGATACGATACAATAAACTTTGTTAAACTTTACAACTGTAATAGCAACTGCGCAGTATGAAAAGTTTATCTGTAAAATAATTAAAATAGTTATTAAAATAGTAAGCTTGCACACTAAAGATGAAGGAAATTTGTGATTGGAGTTGGTGTTTAGTATATTTTTTACCTCTACGAAATCAATCCCAATCGCAGTGATTTTATTTAAAATCGCTAAGATTTCTAATGAGGTTCTTAACCGGTGAAGATTTTATATTGACTTACAATTACAATTACAATTACAATTTTATTGGTAATATATAAATTACAGGTCATACAAGTAAAAGCTATAATATCTACCTATTAGAACCTACCCGAAACCTACACGAAAGTATTTTTTTATTTGCAAAAAAATGTGTTTTGTAATTCATTAGTTGATCTTTTTATAAAAAAAATTGTATGAATAGATGGCCTGAGATTAAATCAGCGCGCCATCTAGAATCGCCAAAATAAAGAAGCTATCGCTGCGCATAGAATTCGCAATTGCCATCTGCAATGCGTTGTCTACCTTTAATCGACGGAGACGCGAAATCGAGGACCATTCTCATGCTTTCCTTAAAAGAAGAAAGAAGACTAAAATTACGGCTCTGGCATCACAGTTATCAGACTGTGCGCGGAATTTTTTTCACTTAACGCCAGGCTTCTGTGTGGTCGTGGTATTGCACCGGTTGCGCCAATCAATTATTGCAACAGATGTTGTACTAGCGTCTACCACTTATAATGAGATGAAAAGCGAAATTTTATTTTAAAAAATCCGAACCGACACAATCTCAACGTAGTAGCCGTAGTAACGTTCTGTTTTATTAAAACTATTACGACCTAGTACTAATTTCTATGTTAAATAAATGTAACTAAAAATCCAACCTATTCTGAACTCGATAAACATAATTATTAGCCACAGAAAATAAAATTTCTTTGCCACACACGCAATTGAGCGATTATCCGACCAATAAGTTGAATATTAAAGTGACCACAGAATATAATGACCGCATACATAATGCAGTGACCACAAAATATAGCTTAAGAAATTATAATTTAAGGAATAGTCAATTTCATTTAAGGTGAAAGGTAGTAGTTATGTTTAGGTTAAAATTTATTTAATATACTAAGCAATACTACGAAAGATGATCTACCGATTAGTAATTTATGTAAAAAATATATTAGTGTTAACGCGAGTAACAACAGGTACCTACATATACGAGTTGTACTTGCCTGGCGGATCTCGAGCGACGTCACGGCGACGTCACGACCCAACCCCGGCGCCGGACCCCTGCCAGCAGACTGCACCTTACAGCCGCGACGGCAATACATGTTATCAATACAAATTATACTTACCTGTACCTAACAATTAGATTACCGTAATTATCACACAATATTTGTTTGATATGACATTGTTACGTATAATTAGTTTCACATACTGTGGCAGAATCAAATTTACTATTCCTTGCAATGTCCAAACTATTTTACATCAAAAAAAGTTTACTTCATACACAGTTTATAATAACTTCAACTGTAAGTATGCCGAAAGGAAACATAACCACGAAATTGTATTTATAAAGTAAAATTAAATTGAATTCTATGAAGTGCGCCATTTTCGGTATAACGACATTCAGCCTCGAAACAAATATGTAGACCGACATAATAACACGAGGCGAGTTTCTTATTAGCTTCACGATCGCAAGTAGGTCGCCGACGATTCCTTACGTACACTAACCCAATTAACTTTGTTACGAAACTGTACACATATATTACAAAGGTATGTAACATTCAGAAACGCAAATGTATGTTATAAATACAATACCTAATTTTAGTCCTCTTTCCTTTCAAATACTTTTTTATTAGGAAAGAATGGATAAGGGAAGTGGATATGGCGGAAGAGGGGACGCATAGGAAGGGCAAATATCCTCTTTCTGTGCGTCCACTTCTCCGTTGATTACAAGTAGACATCCCATCTGCATTTGCAGCATTTTTGGATGTTTATGGCCAACGGTCGCTTCGCTATTTCGGCGAATTCAGGTGGACGTTTGCTCGTTTCCTACATTAAAAAAAATACCTAATATTTAAGCGTCACAAATATCTTATTAGAGTAAGCAGAGAAGTTAACCCGATGTGGAATATACATTTGGAAGATTTAAGAAACGTCACTGCTGGAAATGTATAAATCGGATTAGGTTACAACTTTTAACTATCCGTTTCAAATAAAGGTAGATAAAGCCACGATAAGTGATATCTTAATTAGATGAACATTTATTTAATTATATTATTTAACAATAATTATAAATTGCGCAGTGATTAGTCAAACTGCAGATAACTTTCCTGCAGTAGAACAACTGCGCAGTTTTCACCATTTAACCGCAGATATTTAGTGTTGGAGTCCTCAATACGGCAAACGGAGCTTTTAATCAAGTTACAATAGGTTTTTGTATTCATGTGTGTAACTGAATAATTTTTAAAACAGTTTTATGACTTTCAAGTATATATATAAACTGGTTTTATGTACTTTTGCGGCTGAATCATTTTAGGGCGACAACTCAAGTATTATTAATTAATTAATTAAATTTTAATAGAGAAAGGATCGCAACAGCAACCTAAATATCTGATATGTCTGGAGTATGACTGAGTTTGGAGCGCTTCAATCCAGGATTACACAAACTGTCCATGCTTTTTTCTACGAAAAGTATAAAATGTGACTTTAAAAACGGTGAATTTTGTACTAATATTAATACTGTAATTTGTATTAAATCGATAGACTTCGAAACATTACGTAAGATGCTATTAAAAACCCATTACATCTATTTATTATTCAAAACATTACATTGAAGTCAATTTTATTATTCATGGCATTCTAAAATATGTTCATGCGAATACGAAACAAGGAAAGTTATATTAACTTTAAGAAGTTAGATTAGCGTTTATCCAAACAAGCAACGTGGCTGTGTTACACGATGTGCTTGTTACTGTTCTCTATGATTTTTCACTTCATAAGTCTCGTACGCAATTAGATTTATTTGGTAGTCTTTTGAATAGTTCCTTAGTGTAGTTTTTTTTACAATACGTAGGGTTTTTAGATATAATTTAACACCTCCCAATGCAGCAATGTTCATTGACTATACAGGGATCTGTGTAGGTATTTCGGCATTAAAAATACACAATATCAATTTCTCTGGTTTCTTATATCTAGTTGTATATTTTATAAAAAAAAAACATGTATAATTTAATAAAATCTTGTTATATTAGTAGGTATTCGATGTAAATAATCTCCGACCTTTATATAGCTTTCGCAAATAGGACATTTCAGTTGAGATTTATTACTATGACTCCTTCACTAATATTGTTTACTTTGGTAATGGTCAGTTTTATTACAACGAATCGTTCCGAGCTTTTATTTTGTTCTACGCTATATCTATAAATCATCAGTGTACTAAAATGGTTTAGTCTTAAATGTAAACCATACAATTTCAGAGAATATAAAAATACTAGGTGTCGCCCGCGACTCCGTTCGCACGGAATTAAAAAAAAAAAACAGAAGAAGTAGCCTATGTATTCTTCCAGACTATGTTCTACATCTGTGCCAAATTTCATCAAGATCCGTTTAGCCGTTCCGGAGATACCTTCGTTTGTTTGAAATTCCATCCATCCATCCATCTAAACATTCGCATTTATAATATTAGTAAGATAGAATTTATTTCATAGAAAATTATAAAAATACTTTTTACTTTCAACGTGTGAAATATTGTTAGTTAAATCATAATAATATTTTATTAAGAATTTCATAAAGGATTAATGTTATAAAATATTTTACAAAATGTTTTTGTAAAAAAATTATCTAATATTCTTTAATACAAAAAATATGTAAAATTTCAAACATACCAGTCATTTTATTACGATTAATATATGACTTCATAAGTAAATCGGACATTAGAAGAAAGCGGTAATCTAACCTTTTCTTCGTGATTTATTCCTTTACATATCACCCTTGTACGTTGTTGCGACCCTCGTATACTGTTATTTTATGTTATTCAATACCATTAATAATAACAGCGCCCCACGCGTTCCCTTCCTTTCTTTATTATCTTCGTATGTACTAGCATACAGTATTACTTCAAACTGTCGTAGTTTTTACTAATATACTGTTCGTAAGAAACGGGATTTTTACCACGATTAGGCTGTATGAATCCCTGGTAAGAATACCGTTTCATAAGAACAGTAGATTAGTACTAAGTATTGCATAAATGTAATAATTTTCTCATATCATGGTATTTTTAAATTAAACCTAATGTTTTAAATATGCAAAGTTTGCATTTGATCACTAGTTATTATAAGAGTCTATTGATGAGTTAAATAATATATAAATAGCAACTTTTTTTTAATAATGAATAAGCTAGCAGTTGTTCACAATCCCACCAAATGTTAAGCGGTCACATCATTACGTCAATGTAGGTAAGTGCTTATTCACAGTTTCCGTTACATTGGTCAAAAACTGACGCCGTTAACTAGTTCCGCTCCTTTGCTGAGCACACAATGAAACAAGTTTTTTCCGAAGTAAAATATGTTATTTTCTAAATTAGGTCCAAACATATTGTTAATAATATAAACTTGAGTTTCTACAGCAGATCTATCTTACATAATATATTGTTATTTCTACTTTTTATTAAATGAGAAGGTTGTCAATATGATTTTGTATATGTGTTTCTGTAGTAAAAACTTACAAATTAATTATAACAATGATGGAACAGAAAGCTTAACTAATGCTTTCTAGAAAGTTATTGGAACAATTGCTTCAATTAAATTACCTGGCTTTGTTGTACTTGATACTTTCTAAGCTTTGAAATTTAAATGAAATTCGTCGAAAAGTCGAGGCGGCTATGTCACAGTTGTCGGCCGCAGGGCCGCCGTGCGGATTACAACTGCCTGTCTAATGGACTGATGCGGACTAAAGTTTTAGATAAATACAAGATTTATTTTGTTTATCGTGTAAAGAGAATATTATAACAAAGAAAATTAATTTATACACGTTTTTAAGTACAGAAATTTGTATACAAGTTTACGCTCCCAAAATGTACATTACAGTATGTTCTATCTCTTACTTGTTACAAATATTGATTGCGGTTTTTTAAGCAAAATCACATTTTTGAAGCAGCTGTCATGTAAAATACAACGAAAAAATCGCAACAAACTTATGTAAGCATATTTTGGAGAAAACCACAAGTCGATAACGGCAATTACTGTCAAATTGCCATCATTTTAAGATGGAAAGGGATGAGTTGTACTTCGTACGATATAAAGGCCACGTAGCCGTCGGATGCCGAAATGACATGTCATTTAACAGTGACAAGAGCCACTAAATGTCGTAAATACGCCCTGAAGGGTCTTAATAATGTTCCCCGGATAAATGAGGCATATTTGAGAATGTTTGAAGCAATGGGCTTATTTTGATTCAGAAATATGTATTATACTTATAATATTGATAAATGACGGCATTTCAAATTTTCATCCTTTAAGACAGTTTTTTTTTTCAACGTAATATTATCATTGTCGTTATCACCCACAATCACAATATACTTGCTTTCTTATTATAATTAAATCAAGTATCAAACACGATAAATCCATTTTGTTCGCTCCCATTTTATACAAATCATTTAATTTGACGCAGTATCGTCGGCGCAGCGCGAACTAGGCAAGGGCGTTTCCGGCAACGCGTCGGCGACGTCCCCGCCCGGATCCGATAATGCGATCCGAGCCGGACCCGCCGGCGACGGGCCGCGACCCACGCCTCGCACCGGACCATACTTCGACTTGGCGATGTCGAAAAACGTCACAGCACTACTCGGCAAAACAGCTTACCTAAATTGCCGAGTCAAAAATCTAGGAAATAAGACGGTAAGTGCATACACATTGAAGACGAAAATCAAGGGATAAAAGGTCAAGTTTAAACATGATTTTTATAGTCCAAAAACGTTTATAGACAAAGTTACCCAAATTTTATCATAATCGGTTTAACGGTTTGTAAATGCAAAGAGTAAGAATAGATGAATTAAATTTCAAATTAATAAATGCGTTCATAATAACTTCTACTAAAACATCAGAAAACAGTGATAGGATTTTATAAGCTTTTTCAGTCTCACGTTATTATTGTGGCCGTAAACGTTTCAGCAGACAATGATGTAAATAAGTAAGATTTAATTTAAGCGCACACGCTTCCAGTAACGAGTTTCCTTTTATTCTGAAGCCAACGTCCAATTTACATAGCGGTATACAAAGTAATGCACATTTTAAAATGAAATACAACAATAGCACAATGCAACTCTAAAGACTGGCCATTGTAAGTCAGACTTTATAAATATAACTCTCATTAAGCGATGCCACATCTTATACATGAATAAGGAAATATAACGAGCTACTAGTTTTTGTGCCCGCCGACTTATACTGCCAATGTACTATCCGGAAATCTGGCGGTATTCCACCTTAAAGGCGACATTCGTAAGAACGCTTTGTAAGCATTGAAAAGACGTCCCGGAAACAATAACCAATAGGAAAGGTTTCTAAATGTATTTGTAATAAAAAAGCCGATCATTAGTATACGACTAATTGCTTTTTAATATTATGATGTCTGCATAACTCACTGCTACCTAAATGATATTTAGTACGAAAGGGGGAAGTTTGTTTCATTGCAAAAAAATCTGTAAGTGAAACACCTCGAAGGGCCCTGACTGTACATAATACATTATACGGGGCTAACAAGCTTAACAAAAGTTTTATTCCAATAGGATAATCAGGATTAGAGATTACTTAATTATCATTTAACTATTATTACTATACACAAAACAAACATACCTATATAAAAACTTAAATCTTATTGTATTTAAAAATAAAATATTTAAATCTGTTTAAATTTGTTTAATATTGCATATGTCAATAATATATAACAAGAGTTTTTAGTGATGTATCCCCCTTCATATGAAATAGTGCGGGTAATGTTCAATTACTTAACCGCATCCACTGTTGGTGGCTCTAATTACAGCAAAGCACGACGCTAATGGCGTCTTGAAAATTGTTAGAAATTACTCTCAAGCGACTTACGAGCTTAACTTGAAGTCTAAAATTAAGTGTAGAGTTCTTGTACTTGAATAACAATGTACAGTGTAAGGCTAGAACTGTACCGTACTGCCATAAATGTAACACTTTAAATATGTATATTTCTACTAGAAGTTTGATTCAAAAACTTATATAAAGTGCTTGGAATAAGTTTTAAAGAAGCATCAGTCGTACGTGACCAAGCCAAGACATTTCTAGGTACTTTCTGTATCATAATAAAGCTAGTAAACTGATTTATATTTTTTATATAAAAACTACAGTAATTTTATAACCTGTTTCTGTGGCAAAATCTGTAGGTAAAAAATATTTGATTTTGTTATTTGAGTAACAATAAAATGAGGGAAAATAATAGTTCTTTCTTTTTCTCATTTAGAGAATGTCTGAATTCCGACGTTCTCAATTTATATAATTCATTTTAAATCAGCTTATTAGATATACTTGAGAGCGAACTCACCTATTATTATTATATTTTATAAATAAAGAAGCTAATTCATAGTTCTACCCTCATAAATAAGTACTTCTTAATATAAGTGAATTCGATGAAAATACTTAAATCAGAATAATTTTCAAGTGAATCTTTCGCTTCTTCGTAATTGGTGATGGAAATACCCATTTTTTCTTCTGAATAAAGTATTATTATTTTCCCACTTCTTCTCTACTCTTTAGATTTGAATAGTGCTATTTTCAGCATTTTGTTTGTACCATTATAAGTTTATATCTGCTCTAGCTGAACATGCAAGTGTCGTGGGTTCGGCACAGAGACATCCATTTGTTGACGGTTGGCAGATACACGTATACAAGTGATCAGAGATTTAGAGCGATCCACCTCCCACATTCCGAGGATTGGACTTTACAGGTGAGTGAAGAATAGCTAACAATAGATGGCGCTGTTATTGATATTAATTTTTTAATGATGTACGTTCCGGGCCGGTAGAGTGCGTTTGTTTTAACGGTTTACTAGTTTAAAATAATGTCTAATTGCAGGTGTTAAAGGTTTTTTTTTTTTAAATGAAGTTATTTGAGCTACGGCAAATTCAATTAGCATTATATAGTAGTGAAATAATAAATAATATTAGTCAAAAATAACAGACTAAAATATTTCATGAAGGGATACAAAAGAATAAATATTTAAGAAAGTAGCGTAATATTCTAAGATAATATTTTGTGAAAAATAAATGCGTTGAAATACATACCAGTTGTTGAAAATTGTTCAGTAGACTGTTAAACATTGTTAAGCAGTCGAGCGAGTTCATATTTGACATAATAATATAATTGGAAACAATTGTTTCAGATAAAATATCCTCAGCACAGGGATTCTGGTATTTATGAGTGCCAGATTTCAACGACCCCGCATATGAGTCATTTCATACATTTGAATGTTGTTGGTATGTATTGAAACATTTTTGTATTATTATTTAAGTGGTACATAATGAAAATTCTTCTAAAATTGGTCTTCTACTAGGATCGATTTGATTTGCCATTTTAATCGTAACTATCTAATATATAAAATTCTCGTGTCACAGTTTTCGTTCCCGGACTCCTCCGAAACGGCTTGACCGATTCTCATGAAATTTTGTGAGCATATTCAGTAGGTCTGAGAATCGGCCAACATCTATTTTTCATACCCCCCCCATTTTTTAACTGCGCGCGGACGGAGTCGCGGGCGACAGCTAGTGTTATTATATGTGCGACAGACTTACTATATGTGATTTGCATAATTTGAATGGCAAATAGGTACTAATTTATCCATTTCTTGAGCATAGTTTATATAAAAATTTAACGATTCACATAAATTCGAAAAAAAGAAATTCAATAGTTGAAGTGGATTAGTAACGGGATTAGTTCTACTGGGATTAGAAAGTTCTGATCGTTATATTAAAAGTCCGTAGCGCAAATGTTAGACTATCTGAACAATCCATACAAAGTTAAACTTCTTAATACCTAAATCTTGAAAACAGTAAAAAACTATGGACAATATCTGTCAACTCCTCAAGACTTATATCTCCTCGATTATCGTGTAATTCTTCTTCTATCTATCTATCTATCTTCTATCTATTCGAATCTATCTATAAATGTATGTTAAAACTTTAAAGCTGATGTTACACGTGAGAATTCTAAACTCTGCCCCAAATATTGTCTTTACACAACTTTGCCAGCTATTGCGTTTAAACAACTTAATTAGTTCGATGTTATTACGCTGTGCACGCGAATCGGTGCGAGTTGAAACAAAATTAGTTTGCCCATAATCATATAGCTAGGTCGGTCTACGTATGTTTGATTTCAATTATAAATTGCTAGCTCCGTCCGTCCTTAGACTCCGTCCTCGCAAAATTAATAAGTAGCCTATGTGTTCTTCCAGACTATGTTCTACATCTGTGCCAAATTTCATCAAGATCCGTTGAGCCGTTCCGTAGTTTCAAAGAAACATCCATCAACCATCTAAACATTCGCATTTATAATATTAGTATGATTTGTGATTCTTTATTCATTGTTAATTAGAGTCAATATTTTATTATATTTTTTTTGAGGTACGATCACATTGAGGAACTAAACAGAAATAAACAAAATACGAACCTTACCATATGCAGTGCAGACGTCGAACAAATGTTGAAAAATTTGAATTCTAAAATTTTAAATTTGAAAATTTGAAAAATAATAATTACTAACTTATTATATTTATGAAACCCTAAAACATTTATGTTAATTGAACTAAAACTATTTGATAATTCACGTGGTAAAGCAATGCTTATACTATGAAAGTTGCTGCAGGGCGAATGGGTCGATTTAACCTGGCAAAGAGCACGCCTCCGCAATATACATTATAATAAGCATTTGCGGTATATTCTGACTTACCTTTTGGAATGGAAACCAATTTCTATAATGAGGCTTTTAATAATTCACCATTAAATAATACAGCTAATATAACCTTAATTATAGAAAGTCTCAATAGAACAGTCTTTAATAACGTGCAAAAGATATATTACAATATGCCTTTACTCGTAACATGGCTGGACTAATGTTATTGTTTGGTGAAAATAAGCAAATATACCAAGTACAAATCAACACGGCAAATGTAAAAACACAAAAACGTAATATGGGTGAAACAAGACAATTAATGAATAGAAAATTTTTATTTCTGCATTTTATATTCAGCCGTTTTATTACAATTGTTTGAGTTTCAATTTTTTTTTTTTTTAGATTTTACCTAACAATTTGGTTTAATTAACAATGTTTATGGCGGGTTGTTTATTATCCGGTAGTTAAAGCTCCGTAGGGCGTTGCTTTCGGGCTTGATAACAAATAACGTCTTGCTTATAATTAATTCGCAACGCATTTAATTAAGGAAGATGTTTACGTACTTTTATTTAATTACAAAGTAAGCGGGTAAAACGTTAAGCCGTATAAAGGAAAAACATTTTGCAGCCAAGGAATAATTAGCTTCGTTGAATTATCACAACAAAGTGACTACGCTATATTTTTTTCAGAGCCAACGACGGAGATAATTGGTGGTCCAGACCTTTATATAGATCGGGGGAGCACCATAAATCTAACATGCGTGGTTCTTTACTCGCCGGAACCTCCGGCCTACATTTTCTGGAATCACAATGATGCGGTAAAATTATTCACTGATGATACTTATTCTTTTAGAACTGATGTAAAATTGTAAAAAAGAATAGAATTTTACAAGGGATATATAATTGAATATTTTGTAAACTCAACATAAAAAGAATCAAAAATGTTTAATAAATACTGAGTAGTGTCACTTTTTCAATGTTGTTTGAAAAAGTGACACTACTCAGTAGTTAATATTCAAATAATAATAATAATAATATACGTATTTATTAAAACAGAAATCACTGCTCAATTCCCCTGACGCTGCTCATAACCATAAAGCTATTATACATTCTTTCTGTTGTTGTTATTTTATACCGTTATATTTTCCAACAGATTATTAGCTACGATTCCCCTCGAGGCGGCGTGTCGGTTGTAACGGAGAAGGGGGAAACAACCACGTCTTTCTTACTGATTCAACAAGCGAGGCCGTCGGATTCAGGCACTTACCAATGTAATCCAAGCAACGCACAATCCAAAAGTGTTATGGTTCACGTTTTAAATGGTGAGTACTTCTAATAGTAAATATAAGGCTTGTCAATCATCATTTCAATCAAAGTATTTATTTTTTTATTCGTGTTAATGCTATTAAAGCAACGGCAATAAATCAAGTTAATAAACGATCGACCTTAAAATTACGTTTTATATTCCTAACTCATAACCAACGAAGTACAAATTGCAATTAAAAATTTTGGTGTTGCTATTAGACAACACTTTTAGTGAAGATTACTACTTAACGTTGGTTTCTCAGATCATAATTTCTGTATAACATTTATCTGAGATTCTGGTCTCAAAAATCCACGATAAGTTTTTTTCGGAATTAAACATAAATATTGAGGAAGTTTTTCTGGAATGGGACACAATTTTATTCACTTATCCCAATTGGAGATTGTATTAAAAACTTATTGTTAATTATATTCATCTGTTCTTTATACCATAGCATGTTATTGGTTTATTTGAGAACAGTTTTAATTTTTGCCAAAGAAGCAAATTCCATTTTTCCTTTGTCAGGGGAATACCCGGCGGCCATGCAGCGCGGAGGACAAGCGTTCGCGCCCACGTCGCCCGCCCACTGCTTTGTACTTGCAGTGAGTCTTTTGATATCTCTTTCCTGACAAACACAAGTGACTTTGGCGATGTAAATAGACATTAAATATATTTCTCTGTTCATGATTATATTTGTGACCAAATTATTAGACTGGTTACTAGGTAAATGTAATTCTTTGATCACAAATGTCATTAAAGATGAATAATTATTCGCTAATATATAGGGTTGGGTTGTGTTATGTAAAATTAAAAAATAAACCCTAAGGCAAATAGATCGAATGCTTGACTCATAAATAATTGTAAATATTGTTAGTTATATTCTGGTGTCTGTATTTATTTTACTACTTTGATGTTAAACCTTAGTACATCAAATTTGATTCAAGAAAATAATAAAAAAATTGAAATGACGAAATTGTTACAAGAATTACGATGGTGACTAAACGGAGATTATGTTCGAAGTAAAATTGACAAAATAATTGCAAATTTTATAGGAAATTGTGAGATCATTTTAAAATACAGAATAAGAGACATATTGATAAAGACACAGGAAGGATGAACAGCTGACAATACTATATTAACAAAAATGTTTAGAGAATACATTGATTGTACATAACATATAATGAAGAGCAAAGATATACGAATCACTATATCTAGCTTTATTCTATTCTAAGGAATGTAAATTGTAAGTAATTTGCTGAAAAAAATATTTCGCTAATAATCTTTTTTTTTTTGTAAATATAGTTGAATGATAGTACACAGGTATTTTAAATTGTTTATTTTTAATTAATTCTATCAATAATGTAAGTATTTATTTTTTTAATCTACATCTCAACATTATTGTTAATCAGACAGATTGAAATCCTTAAATTTATTTGATTCTCAATACATTTGGATCCATATTATTTATATATTTTTTTTGAATCGTTATGGTTCTACGTAATCATTATGGTTTTTAATTCACCTGGATATTCTATTTTTTACGTAACTAAAATTATAAAATTAGTAAGCAAAGTAGAAATAAGAAATAAAAATTAGGAAGCAGATGTTAAGATATAATTATAATTTATATTTCGTACTTTTTAAATAAATACCCTTTTCCCCCTTCCAGCGTAAACTTCCCTGTTTTAGATATACTATGTGATTTTATTTTACATCGCCCACCTAATAAATTCATAAAATTAATTCATTTTTGGCTCGTGTGGAAAAAAAAATAATTTAAAAAAAATATTCTAGTCGCATTCCCCGTCCCTTGTCTTAAAAAAATAACCTTAAATTGTGTAATACGAGATATTCGAAGTGCTTTTAAGGACAGAAACTGTCAATAAATCTGAGTATTTATTTATTTTTAAAAATAGATTTTAGCGTTTGTAAATAGTCACCTACATGTTGTCCAATAGAATTTTTCAATATCTCATTTATCTTGATGTAAAATAACAATGTGTACGAACTATTGAACTTGAAATAGGCTATCGAATAGAAAACTTGATTAATATAACCAGTTATTATTATGTCAGAAGTTTATTATTGTATACAAGTAACAATAGTATGTATTTAACTCTGTTGTATGTATATCATGAATGTGCGTTTAGCACAACATAAATTACATGTATTATAAACATTATAAAGAAATAATAAAGTTTTGAAAAAAATATAAGCACGTTTCATTCGTATCCATTAATAATTATTCTTACAACAACATCTGTTGCATGAAATGGTCCCCTCACCCGGTGCAATGTGCATCACGACCACACAGAAGATAGGCGTGAAGTGGAAACAATTCCTGATTTCGCCTGATGTCTGCGGGCCGGGAGTCTGATTTTAGCCCTCTTTCCCTTCCCATCGCTTTAATATAAGGAAAGGATGGGAACGGGAAGTTCATTCAACGGAGAAGGGGGTGCATAGGAAGGGAAATATCTTCTTCCGTCGATTAAAGGCAGGCAACGCATCTGCAATTGCTGATGTCTATGGGCAGAACTAACTTTGCGCTAACCAAGTCGCTGCAGACCGCTATTTGTTTTATAAAAAGCTTATACGACGTATAGCAGAAAAGTGCCTTAGGTGTAGGCTCTAGTATACGTATTGTCATAGCAAGGCGGTCGCTTGTATAAATATGAAATAACATATAGTAAAAAAAATCGTTCGAGATTTACAAAAGGATAAATTCAAAGCGAAGATAACACCCTTGGGCGAAGAAAAATGAAAAAGATATATTATAGATTCATATTAGTCCGAAGCACAGAAAGTTTTTGTTTACGTAGAGAAGAAAAACAGAATCCATTTGTTGGGGAAAAATAGGGTCGGAAAAGCGGGCGGTCCACACACCGATTTATGAATATGTAATGCGACGATATAAAATATGTATTTTATAATTCACAAAATCTTTTACATGGCACGATAACTGTATAATAAAATGTGTCACAATAAAAATTAATCGATACAAAATGTAATTAAAAAATTAGGGTCTTCTTCTACCTTTCTGACCTCGGCTCGTTAATATTTTCATAATTGTCATATTATGTTATCACAAGTTACACTGTACATAATTGTCATAATATTTTATCATAATTTATTGAAAATAATTAAGGCATGTCCAATTTATGAAAATCACCACCTTTCGCTATTAGGTCTGACGGCTTGGCGTGTTAACTCGTAAAGGTAGAGTCTTTCGTAATCTGGAATCGATCGCTCTACACGCACCTATTTCCTTTTATGCATGGTCGGCGTTTTACCAAATTGCCCCGCGTGACTTGCTTAACTTCATCGGCTTAGGGCAGTGACACAGAAAACATTGTAGTTACATATTCGAAATTTTGTTAACCACAAGATTAGGTTTTATTCGATCTTATGCCTACTGGTAAAATAAAACTCCTTAAGTAGAAATGTAGCTTTTCAAACACTTATTATTTTCCTTATAAACTTAATCAGAAATTATTTACATTACCTTTACTGTTTATAACAAAAAACTGAAAAGCTGATGTATACAAATTACATTATACATTTAAGTACAACACTTGTCTTATACCTTTTATATTATTATGAAACTAGAAGTCTGCACATCGTGGAAATATTAAGTTAAACTGCACGTGAAATTATCTCTGACAAACGTTAAATCCGTTATAACGCAGCTTCAAAGCTAACAGCGGCGGCTTATTACTGACTGATCTGGCTCAGAGCCAACCCGTCTCAACGCGCACTTCTGCTCCTCTGACCAGTCACTGCAGTAAGCATCTCACTATTTATGAATTTATCTGTATTATAAGAATTAAAATAGTCCAGATGACTGATGCAAATAATTTAATAACAAACAAAGGAATTGCGATATAACGAACAGGAAAATTATACGATTTGTAAATTATTCTTGACAACTTATACAATGTTAATCGGAAAAATAAAATAAAAACTGAACACAAATTTGAAGATTAAGTATGGAATCAAAGATAGCTACCAATATGACTAAGTTACTTAAAGTCACGAAATTAAGTTTTAAATAATAAACGTGGTAGCTACATATTAAAATACCAATACATTATTATATTACGTCACCAGTATACGTATCTTACACACATATCTCACTTATAATAACGAGGTAAAACTTCACGTTTATCTCGTAGTTTAATGATGTGTAGAGACAAACATGGGACCGTTGCTCAGAATCTAGGTCACAGTAATTACTAGGTCACTTGGCCTCCAAAATATTTTACTTGAATGAAAAAAAAAATCTTGCCTAGATTCGTAATTTAAAGTAAAACTTGTCACGAGCATCTTTGCCAGTAAAATTCAGGTTGCATACAAAAACTGTTTTTTGATTAAAAAAATAAGTTTATTAAATATTATTTGGTGTTTAAGTCTGAGGTAACTGCTTATTGTGTGATAAAGAATCGGAGCAATAAAATATCTCATCCTTTATATGTTTGAGTGCAGTATTCTTTGAAATAAATAACATCTATTTGAGCCCACAGATAAAGGGAGCACAAAGTAATGGCACATTACTTTCACGATGTTTGAAATCTCCTTCGTGTCTTTATTCATTGAATTATATGAAAACATCTTTACAGAGCTCGGGATATCAAATGAATATTTTTTTTTCCTCTGAGTATTTGTTGTAATGATATTTTAAAGTAGTTATTAAACGACTATTAACGTTAGTATGATTCAACGCTCGTTGAAAAGAAATGGTGATGTTCAAACGACTTTTCCTTAATATCTTTTCATAAAAATATCTTTTTTTATATCAAGTTTTTCTTAAACTTATGATAGAAATAATATTTAAGGTTACTTATTTCTCAGCTAAAGTGGCAAAGACTAAAAACAGTTTGTGTTTAGGATCACCGCAAATTTCACTACTTCCTTCTTTATACGAGTATATCCGAAATATTTCTATAAAAAAAGCTTGTTTGACCCTTTTTCATGTATAAACAACGTATGGCTTTCATCGGATCCCCAACCACTTTATTGCAATTGTGTTTGTTCTGCCATTTGCTACCAAAAATGAAACAGGGTTATATTGATGCTGACGTAAGAACAGTTCGTGTTGGCGCTCCCATTCCGAGTACTGTCGTACATAAATATACATCCACTCTTCTATCCCACAAGAAAGTATTATTACTTTCATAACAAATGTTTGCATTGTTTGACAAATATTGAAATACGTCAAAAGAGTAGCGATCAATCAATCGATCTTGACCTTAACAGATCTTTGCAATATTGTTTTACTATAAGTTTATTAATGAAATGTTATACTCTAAATATTTTTTATACAGATTATCATTTCTGTTTCTAAAAAATAAACTAACAGGAAACTTTCGAATACTTTTCAGTTTTCATTAATTACAGAACAACCAACGTTCGCTTCTTGATTAGTATGCTCCAATTTTTTCCTTAATTATATTCAAAAAATTAAAATAGAAAAACAGACTAGTTTATTGCTTTGTTGGTATTTATTGTTGATAAATTTAAAACAATACATGTTTGCCAAATGTGGACACAAATAAATTACAAATGTTTGGCTAACAGCGCTCGCGGCTGTAACAATAGTCAATATAACTCCCTTAGTTCGAGGCTGGCAAATTAAACTGTCAATTTATTTACTTTGGCAGATGGATCGTTTCCCGTCTAGCGGGACCGTGGCAATCATAACTTGAACCATTTCAATTCATCAAAGGTTCTCAAACAGCTGTTATTTCTAAGAAATTTGTGGAGTTGAAGGTTTCATTGCTATCTGGCGCTTAAAGCTTGTCAGTTTTGGCGGACAGACGGACGTCCGGAGGTTACGTGATGAATCCAATCCATATCCGATGAATGATTTGACTCACTTCATGTTTATGGACTTTTCACGTTTCTTACAAAAAAAAAATTGTTGTTTTGAATATATGGCATTGACCACTTATAAGTTTAATACATTAAAGACTTGTAAGATGATTATCAGTCCAGTAAGACTATTATTTACCACAACTGATAAAATAAATGTTTACCTATTGCAATAACGGCCTATTATACCTTACCTTTTTGACTTAATGTCCTATGACCCGTAGTGGGGCAGAGGGCGTCCATAGTACGCCGCCAGCTCGCTCTATCTTGGACTCTGCATTTGGTCTCCTTATTATTTAAGTAATATTTAAAAGTGAAAAGATTTGATTGTTTGTTTATATCGAATAGGCTCCGAAACTACTGAACGCATTTAAAAATTCTTCCACTGTTGGGAAGCTACACTATTCCCGGGTGACATAGCTATATTAATTACTAGGTTTTTTTAATTCCGCGCGGACGAAGTCGCATGTAATAAACGGCTAGTTAGTTAAGAAAAAAAAATCAAACTTATTTTTAAATGATTTTTATTTAATTCGCAATAAGATACTTAGTAATACAATTCTATCCGACGACACTTTTCTTAAGGAAATGCTTTAAAAATAAGATACTACTAAGAAAACAATATTCCATTTCTAACTATTCCTTTTTTAATGGTAGAAATTCTAACCAACGATTCAGTTATTACTTAGTGTGCATTGTTGAGAGGCACGGCACGTACGTTCCGGATACGGGTCTGATGGTTTTCAAGAACGCTTATTGTTTTTATTCCTCTCTTAATTAGTATTTGTTAGTGGCCGGGAATATAATGAGCCTTTTTTGTAATAAATTTCTTCTCTTTTATAACTTCAGTCTTCATTAATAATTATGAATTGTTTTACTAGATTTCAATATTCCTCATCCGTTAATTTTGCTGTAATTCTTACATGGAATTAGAATTTAAAATATGTTAATGAACAACTGTTTATTATTCAATGGAATATTCCAAGATTAAATTAATATAGCTATCATTAAAATGTTCTTTAATACGCACTAATAATTATCTCTTTAAGCGCAGTAAGTATGACCCCATTGGGTATGATTTCGTTTATGTGAAGCATAAAATCTAATGAGACCTACTGAAAATAGCTCTGCTTCATTAAGTTTTCGGAGCACCAAATGAAAGAGGTTTAAAGGTTTTCATTATATTTTTATTGCAAGCCGTTCTACCCGTATTAATTGAAATCCTTAATAATATGGATTATTGTGAAAATATTTTAAGAGTGTTAATCGTATTTATTTATATCTCATTAAATTCTTTTTATTTCACTGAGTGTTAAGGTAAACTTTTATTTAAAAGTGGGTAGGAAAATAAAAAAAGTCCCGTTGTAGGAAGTAAAAGTTGCATCAACACTTCTCCCTTTTGTTTCCACCTTTACTTTCCACAATGTTTCAGCAAGTTAGTCTACGAGATCCAAGCAAACTGCGGCCCGTGGTATGGACTGCAATTCAAGTAGTCTACACAGTAAATACTCGTATTTGTTGAATACTCGTCGGGCGCCTGCAAGGCGAGTTGAGTCTGCTTTATTTGAATAATTTGATTAAGCCGACCTACGGTGTCAGATCGCACTCTATGTCGACACCCTTAAGTCAACTGTGATAAGATTCAATCTCGTGTATTTCGAGATAAATATAAACTTTTATTTGCAAATGTCACAATTTTGTGCGGTGTTGTTTATAAGTTTTAAGCTTACGATAAGGATACTTTATTTTAATATCCATTTATTCATTTTATAATACATTTTTATTTCTTGATAAGTTAAATTCGCCTCTACATTATACCGTCTCTACTATACTAGCAGTGAAATATAAGACTTCTCTTTTTAGTTAACTTCTTTCTTATCTTTTTCTTTCTTTGCACAAAGTTGTATCTTTGTGTTTTCAGCTTTTATAAAGTCTGAATATTCTTCCATTATTGTATAAGTTATACGCAAATTTTAAAGAAACATGTAAATTTAAAATTTAAATACTTGGTCGTGGGTATATTATGTTTACCACAGAAGTTCAACCTTTGCCTCCGGTCTTGGGAAATAACGATAAATTACCTCATGTATATGTAACAATGTAAAATCGACCGTAAATAAAAAAAAATTGAGGTACCGTCAAACGTATTTCATAAACCTTAAAAGAAGGATAAATGTGATACAAAAAAAACCTTATTAGCAAACGTATCCTACGTGCTTTTTCCCCATAGTGAAATAAATTGTAAAACGAAAACTTTACATTATTACAGACACCTTTTAAAGTGTATATAATCGGATACTTAATTAAGCAGTCACTCAAATTTGCTAAGAAAACTATAAAGTGTACGGCCTTAACCGTTACCTTCACACATTAAACAATAAGCAATTATATTCCAAGGCACGTATAGCGCTCACAACTTTACGATTTAGTGGCAATCAGCCGATCTAATGGCCTGATGCCATGTCAAAGAAATTTCATAAAATTGCTCGAGTAAATATGACTGTTCCGAAATCGAAGACGGAGGTAATAAAATCTTAAGCGTCACTTTGCGTGACTTACTAACAATGTTATACCTTCGAAAAAATTGGCGTACCTAGACATGATATTTGCATTCTTTGACATTACGTAATAATGTCCATGTAAGTCTAGGGCATACAGTTCTATTCTACTATTCAAGGTATAGCATTTTTTGGCAATCTTATTGTTTTTCTATAATATAACGTAGTTCGGAATATAAGGCGCAATATGGTGTGCTTTCGCTAAATCGACTCGGGTGATAAACTGTGCGAAAAAGCATTGCTTGCAAAGTTTGTTCCGCACTGCATTACCAACGCTTAAAGATGGATTCAGTCATTCTATTAATTTAATACCGCACTGAACAGTATTGTCAAAGTAAAATCTGCAGACAATATTCAAAGATGAGTACGACATTCTGTGAGCCACAATATTCGTTTTACAAAACTGTAGTAAGCAAATTGCAGACGGTCTGGCCTTTCATTCCGTCGTTTTGTATCGATACGAAAAAGAGCCATAACTGTACGGCGCATGGTAAAAACAATTTTTGTGAAAATTCACAAGAGTAGGTAACTTTGTAAATTGAACGAGACCGGGATTTTTCTAAATAACTCTGTGCGTGAATCTTAAGCGATATTAATCAAGCTCTAAAACGTTGTAAAAAAACTCGTGGGTACAGACTAAAAACCACAATATAAATGATCTTTTAATTTTCAACGAACGTTTATACCACTCATCTAATCCATTTTGTATTGCCTGTCAAGCCTCGCCTGACATTATCCCTTGTCATTTGCCTGTCAACCAAAATCACGTTCAAATTGACGCGGTGAACAAATATTCTTATGAAATTTTAACGTAAATATTTCTTTCCACTTGTTTACTATTCAAATGCAAGCATCAAAACTTTTGAAAACTGTTTTGTTTACTTTAAATAAATTTATGTTGTAACTTTAAATTTCATGAAAAATCAAATTTAATTAAGTTTATTTAAATTTTAGTTAACCTTTTAAATATGGTACTAATTGTATGAGAATAAATATAACGTTTTCTATTGATATTTACACAACTCCTTAAAACTTGAAAAGTTTGTAAGTTTATGATGAACAAATGCATTAACTGAACATGAACTAAACTTGGAAGACGCGTCTAATTTGTCGTTTAAAAGTTTAAACAAAACACATCATTTTGGTAGTTATCAAAATCAGTCGGAGACTTATCTGTAATCGATATGCAATCAATTCCTAGCGTTCTTTCAACTGAAGAGATTACTCTGAGAACAATCTAATTGCTTCAAGTAATTGGATACCAGTCATTCGTGGTCTATGAAAACGTTTTCACAAATAAAAAAATCAGCATATTTGTAATATAATCTTTATAATTCTCTTTACCATTAACTGTGCAATATGTGTATCTTAAAAAAAAGAAAAATGTTAGTGGATTGATTTTCTTTTAATCCACCCTTTGGAAAAGTGGCTAATTTGAATTATTTCTTTTTTATAATTTGGTTAAATTGTTTATCATTTAGGGGAAATAATAACAAAAAATAATTTAGACAGTTACACGCCGTCTTAAAGATTAATTATAAAATACAACCAAAAATATTTTGTTTACACGAAAACATTAGCATTTGCGCCGTAGGTGGTATTTAATATGAATAAAAAAGTATTCGTCACGCTTGACGAATTAAAATGAAAGCATGCTGCTCTATTAGTACCGAGTCAGTTATTTTAATGAAGAATTTAATTAATTACTTCGTGTATTTTACGTAATTTATTTTGAATCAAGTTTCAATTTCTATTTATATACATGAATATAAACCTCACGCATTTCAAAAAGGTAATTAAGGTTAAATAATGTAAGGAGCACATAAGCACCCTTTTATACATACATAGTATGTATATGTGTTTATCATTTTAAATATAGGTGCTATAAATCAAGTCATATAATTAAAAAAAATAGCAGTTGGTGTTTAAAATTCATTGTCTTCTGATATAATTTACTTCTGTTCAATCAATCGCCAAAAGGAATACGTCTTTCGGTCTTCATCGGTTAATTTCTCGGAAGTTTTATTGCAAGTTCCAGAATAATTTACCTTACTTTATAATAAAAGTTATTAATTTCTACCTATTTAAAATATTTACTTAAAATAATTTAACACTACAGTTAAAATTTATAGTATCCATTATTTTAATAGGTACTTAAATAAAAAAAATATTTGGACTAATTCGAAATCAAAGCACTTAGTCCTCAAAGCTCGTGAGCCTAATTTATTGATCTGGTCGACACGCAAGGCCATGCTTAGCAATTCCACCGTTATTTTTTCATTGATTTATCGACACTAGAGGTAATTGTATTACATTTTTCGATATAATTTTCGACTTGATTATTCAAATGCGAAGCTCAATACTGTTTTGTTGACGCAAGCTGTTGAATTATATCCTTTAATAATTTTCAGATTCGTATAAAGTTTCTTGTTTATACAACTAACATTTGACTTCACTTCGAATTTAGAAAATGGAAAATATTATAAAATAAATTACACGAATTTAGAAATTGAAATATTTTAGAAATCGGTTCGGTTACCTGGTTGCTTGAGGCTATTAGAAGTATTTTTATACTAATATTTTGAAACTAGGTCACGTTAATTAAGTGACTATTGTAGTTTTTTTGGACTAAGGCATAAGGATATACAATTTTTGTTGCTAACTACAAACACCATTACAATGCAATTGCAATGCAAGCAGAGCTAATTTGAAGTCACGCAAAACAGTGCTTACCGGGAACGTTGCATTTTTTTATATTATTGTTCACAGAAATAGTTCATTAATTATTTTTAAATCATCATAAAAAAATTGAGGAAACATGAAAAAGAAATAAACAATTGAAAGAATCGTTTTATATAAATTTAAATTGGCAACAATTTCATCGCAGCAATGAATTTGTTGAAAACAGTTTTTAAACTACATTTTACTTAGGCTTATGATAAATATTTTTGTAATTTATTACTAAAATATTTCACTAAGAATACTAGATACAGATAGAGCCAATACAGGAAAATTAGACGACCTACTTTTTTTTTAAACAAGACAACAATTTCACATATATTTTATTCTTGAATTGTTGTAGTTCGAAAACCCACGTCCAATTACCTCTAAGTTAACAAACATCCTTCAAAAGTACTACATATAAGTTCGTTACATTGTATTTCACATTGTTATAAGGCTATGCACGTACGGGCGAGGCTCACGCTTGATAGCTATCACAAGCACTTTTACATTGTGTTTTTTTTTTGTTTGATTTTCCTTAATTAGCTATACCAAGTTTCTATTAATAACTAACTTTTATTTTCATTTAATTATGTTTCTGAGTTCTTAATTGAAAATTATAATAAACAAGTCAACAATGTTTGCATTTAAAACCTACAAATGAAGTTGTTTAGTTTACAACTTTTTATATATACACAGATTTTTTATTTTTTTATTTTACAAAAACAAGAAACTCTAAGGGGAATATTGCGTGACCTACATCGTAATAAAGTATTCGTTTTCATTTTTATCAACCATCCGTTTACTATTACCATTTTCGTAAGAATTAAACAGATACTGTTGTAGTTTTCCAAGTTCGTTTTTTATTTCAATTTATCTCTATGGACTGAATTTTTTCCCATTATATAAATAAAAATATTGTTAATATTTTTGGTCGACTAACGAAGGTAATGTTGTTTTTACAGAAACATCCAAATATGATTCGTAAATTGCTTCAATTAATTTGTAAAATTATATTTGACATTCAAGGCATTCACATTTTTGAAATATTTAACAAGTATACAAGCAGATTTAAACCAAATGTTGATATTAAATAAATGTCGGTCTTTCTGTTTGCTACTCGGCACAAGAGGACAGGCTCCGCACAATACGTGTGTGGAAAAGCTTAGTTTTCCGTTGTTCCATTTACACGTTGCCAGACTTCACTTGCATTTGAATAATATTGTTGATTGCATCTCATTTCATTTTGCAAAGCATTTAATTGTTTTGTACAACAGAGTTTGTGTCGATTTTTAGACATGAATAGAAATAATAAAATGCAGAGTAAATTTTACAGAGGCCTAATTTTAGTCCTCTTTCCCTTCCCACCCTTTTTCTATTAGGAAAGGATTCGAAGGGAAAGTGGATTTGGCGGAAGAGGGGACGCATAGAAAGGGGAAATATCCTCTTTCTATGCGTCCCCTTCTCCGTTTATTAAAGGTAGGCAACGCATCTGCATTTGCGGATGTCTATGGGCAACGTTCGCCTCGCTATTTTGACGAATCCAAGTGACCGTTTGCTCGTTTGCCACCTTTTAATATAAAAAAACATATTGTACAGTTTGTCAACCGTTTGCTTTCTATAGATATCATTTATAGGCAGTTCTTTTTTTGTATAATTAAAAGAGGCTACCATTTTATTATTTAAAAAAAAATGAATAGATATGTTAAAAAAAAGTAAAAAATAATGAATAGTCATTGTTTTTTCACCGATCAAATAAAAATTTATATATAAATAAAATCCACAGCAATACTTCAGAAACTATATAGCATATAGAAAACTATAAAGAAATAACAAGTCTTTCAATTTAAAGAACAATCTCAAACATATTTGGCCGCAGCAAACTTAATTCATTGCTAATGGTTTACCTAATACACAAAAGTTGACGAACGCTCCACAAAGCAATCAATACCTGATTACCTCAGCGCGGGGACTTGACCTCGGCGACCACTGGAAATTAATATTTGTATGATCGAGCATATTGGTATTTCTTTTTAAACGAATGACTCTGAAGGGTAATATGTATTTAATTGTATACTAGCTGTCGCCCGCGACTCCTTCCGCGCGGAATTTAAATAAAACATAATAAGTAGTCTATGTGTTTTTCCAGACTATGATCTAAATCTATGCCAAACTTCATCGAGATCCATTGAGCAGTTCTGTAAATACCTTCAAACAAATATCCATCCAAACATTCGCATTTATAATATTAGTAAGATAAATGATATTACTTCATGTGGAAAATTGAAACTTAAAATATGTCGGAGTTCACGTAATTTTCCCTTTTCAGGATATTTTTCGACCTATATATTAAATAATTGTTTTCTATAAAAATATACTTACATTTGTTCACAATTTTTTTTTACATTTTATGTTATTTGCGACTCTGTTTATAAATTTTCTAAAATTAGTCCGACCTCAATGTTCTAACAAAACTTGATAATGCAACGCGGTTTTAGTTAATTAACTAGTCAATGAAATTTTGCAACCATAGAATTTAACAATTTATAAATTTGGTTTTACTCGTAAAATGACTAAATATGTAAACATGAAGGGATTTCAAATAAGTTTTTAAATAAGCAACGAAGCGAATTTGCGTGCTCGTGTTAATTACTGCGTCTACAGCTGTCCAATTACATGTGAACTGGGGAGGCTAACATATACTGAGCAAGTACGAAAGGTGTTTACCTCCGATGTTACAACTGTGTGCATTTAATAATAAAAAATAAAAGTTACATTATTTTTTATTATTAAATGCACAAATCTTATTTAAAAATGTGTTAAAATAAGATTTCAATAGAGTTTAGTAATAGTTGTGCAATTTTTTTATATTATTATGTTGCAAACTAGCGTGGGCCACCTAAATTCGTCGAAATCGCGAAGCAACCGCTGCCCACAGACTTGCAGATGCCTTGCCAACCTTTAATTGACGGAGGAGGAGTCGCACAGAAAATTTTCGCCTTCCTATGCATCAACTCTATAAAATCCACTTCCCCTTCCGATTCTTTCCTTATAAGACAAGGGTGGGAAGGGAAAGAATACTAAAATTAGGCCTCAGGCACCACACTCATCAGACAAAACGCGGAATTGCTTCCACTTCACGCCTATCTTCTGTGTGGTCGTGGTATTGCACCGGGCGAGCCGGCAAATTCGTACAACAGATGTTGCTGGCGTCTACCACTGTTAAAGTTATACTAGATTATTTGAAAGTTAGAATTTTATAAAATTCACAAAAACGTTATTAGACTACAAAATCTTGAAAAATTACACTTTACTAGAAATCGATAATAAAATGACAGAGGACATACAATTCGCTTAATGTAGGATTTTTTGTTAATAATAGTTATAATGAAAATTAAAAGCAACACAAAAAGTGTAAAAGTAGCCTGCAGTGCTTGGAGCTGGAATAATATCGCCAGTAGTGAAGTCTCGCCGATAATGACGTAGTTGGACATGACACTTATTGCCAAAATAAATCTTACAACCACACCGGTTGCATGTTATTTATTAATGTTGAGCTTAATTTTGAAAACTTTTTAAAATATCTTACAACGTGCGAAAATATCACCGTCAGCCAATCAAGAAAAGAAGAGTTCTAAATATTACAAAATTGTGTCCGATATACTTTGAAAAATTCAATGAAATATACATTTTTTGTAAGAGAAGGTGGTCAACGAGCGGCGGGAACAACGAAGTGATCATCGACGCCCATGGTCATCCTGCAACACCAGAGGAACTGCAGATACGTTGCCGGCCTATAAGAAAAAGATACGCTCGCTTCTTGAAGGTTTATTTGTGTGCATAAAAACCTTTTTAGAATTCCTTCATTTAACTAAAAATACAAGTACACAGAAGAAGAATATTCTTGACGCAATTAGATTTTGTGGAAACAATGGAACCTAATTGCGTAGGTACGCGATATTGTGAATATCTGTATATTTTCTTCTTCAAGGGAGAAGACAGAATCTATCGTTAGGGGTAAATGAATGACTATCATTGTAATGTAATTGCTTAGAAAACAAAGGAATATTCCTATTAGTTACCAAACTATGTGTAATTCAATTAAAAAATATGTTAAATATCTGTTCAGTATTCTGCAATTATGGGATTCAGCTTTATAGAATATGATCTTTGAATTAGTTTCTTTTAAGCACAGAAAATTTAAATGATACTGCTACTGCACCAAAAATGAAAAGCACTTAAGCCTGTTATACCAACATAAAATTTAATGAATCATAACAGCGCGCATTTCTGAAATGAACTTCTGCACTTATCAACTATCTACTAAACGTTCAAGCAAGTCTTCCCATTCTTTTGAAATACCAACAAGCTCAATTGAACCCGCAGCTCCGATAAATGGATTAGATAAGACCGTATCTTGCTTTTACTATAGGAGCTTCGTGCAATACAATTTCAGATAAAGACGAGTGCAACAATTTGGACCATTCAGAAATGTCCGCCTCGGTATCAAGTGCCAAAACAAGATTGCACTGGTATTTTGTTAATCTTCTAGCATTGTATATGTTCCCTTCTAAATGGTCTCTTTGGCTTTTCCTGTTTGTATGCGTGTGTGTGTGTTTATTTTGCGGTAATAACTATTTATAATTAATTTAAAAAACGGAAAGTACCCATATTTTAGAATTCACTAATGTGAAGTAAAAGAGCATAAGGTAAAGGGTTCGAAACCACACAAACTTAAATATGATGGATTAAAATAATGTTATTATAATAATTAATTAAAAAATATATTTCCTATAAATATATAAAATAATTAAAATAAAAAATACATAACAACAATCTAGTACTTCAACGATATCAAGATTTCAATTTCAGATCCGTGTTTAATTAATTTTCTTGTCAATAGTAAAAGTGCGAGAAATACGAATCCAATTAAGTACACGAGTAAACGACGTTTAATAATTGGAACCAATATAAATATTATTGAGAACAAAAAAATGTTTTCGGTGAAAATTTTACAAATAGATATTTTAAATGAATCACGAAAGTTGATTTCACCATTGTGTAAATAATGTTTCAATATTTATGTTATTGAACAATTGCAAAAATATTATGTTAAAATCAAAATGTATTTACAAAATCTTTAATGTTCAGCTCTTTTAAACATTTTGTTGCAAAAAATTTGACAGTAAGATTAAAAAAAAATTGAATGACACACGTCAAACGCAACCGACACGACATCAAACGATACTAAAGTAATGAAAAGAAAGAGAACAAGTTCTCTTCAAGTGGCTGACTTTCTTTGTGGCTTTGACTTGTACAGTTTTAATGGTCTCCTTAAGACTACACTCTTGTACTATACTCTGTACTCAGGATACGTATGAAACATAACATCATTACCTGTACTAAATAAATATATTAAGAACGTTGATAGGAAAACCTAGAATGTTAAATATTAGTTTAAATATAAGCAACCAGTAAATATTTTATAAATACATTCACAAGGATTATTCAAGTAACAAACTTAAACATCTATATCTATATCTATATATATAAAAGAAAGTCGTGTTAGTTACACCATTTATAACTCAAGAACGGCTGAATCGATTTGA
>DWHV01000009.1:0-29880 GCA_018248035.1 Papilio joanae | reverse complement strand
TTACCTGTGTTGGGAGCATGCGCTGACAAACTTTCAGCTTTTATAAAATAACGAAGGTCTGGGGTTCACGGGCTCTTGCTCTATTACGATATACGTTTACTTATATTATTAACTACATCTTGAGAAAACTTAGAAATGAATAAAAGCGTCTAGAGATGTAAAGCGGAGTAGAATAATAAATAATAGGATAAAATTTTAGTAATTAACAAGTATAAATACACTGTTAGATAAACGTTAACAAATAACAATAGTAATTGACGTAAAGTCGAATTATATACCCTCAAATAAATATTTAACTATAGTTAATCGTATTATGTAACTTATTCCAGATTCTTCAGCAATCATCGCGAGTAACGGCGCTGTCGCCCGATAGTACGCATGTGGTGCTGTCTTACAACGTTGTTCCTGTAAGTTTACTATTTATTTATTCGTTTCGTACCATTTATTTTTTAATTTGAGAAGTATTTAGACATTCTTATCGCTGTATAAACTATTTTTACTTTATGTGGTCACTTCTTTCTACGTATGTCATCTATTCAAATTATGAAGAAAAACCTTGTCAGGTATGTTAAGCTGTAAAGCGTAGACGGATAAGAATCCGTCTCCGAAGCATGCAATCCTTCACTATATTATATTGTGCAAGATAGTACAATATATAACACAGTAGTATGCACGATTGAGATTCATATCCGGAACTAGCATTGTCAGGTACGCTCACCGCAGGACTACAAGGTCGTCAACCTTTTTATAACGCTCTACCGGGATTATGAGCAAACGATAAAAATTACGACTTTAATTTGTAAATTGTTGTTCAGGAACCCTTTTGTTTTCTTTCGGACAACTTAAGTTGTAAGTTTTGCTGTTAACTTGAAGGCGTTTACTATCGTGAGTTCATATTCATTCACACAAAGGACAATAATAAAAAAAAATATAAAGTAAGAATTAAAAGAAAGATGAAAAAAAAACTTTCACTCAACGTTACCTAAGATATTTGCAAGTGATTATAAATTTTTAATGTCACCGAAGATCATTTGGACGCGCTAAAGCTCCGTAAAAGCGAAAGCTTTTCCGTAATAATTGAGATAATCAACACAGAAAAGTTGAGAACATTTGGTTCTTATTTCTTAAAAATGCTATGAATTTTTAAATTCTAGTATTTTGTGGAAATTTTAACGAAAATCATTTTCGTTTTTAATCGCATAAAAATAAATGGTAATATTTTAACATTTTTTTACAAAAATATTGTTGTAATAAATACGTATATGTAAAATTAATTTACAAGTAGATTATCGTATAAGAAATTTAACTCGACATTTGTTTAGGACGGAAGTATTTAAGATAACACGTTTCAAACCGCGTCTCAATATAACTCTCCGGCAGACATTTAATGATACACTTTATATTCACGCAGCTTCCGGCAATCACGATTGTTGATAGCGCTTTACGAGTATGTTTTGTAAAAGGTATTCCACCTCCTACCTTGTTCTTATTGTATTCAGATTACACATAAATGTAGCTCATAACTAAAGGTAGGAAATCTTTGCCAGACGGAAGTTTGTAGGTATCTATTTATTTTCATTTAACTGTTTAAATAAAACAGCTGTAAGAAAGTGGCAAAAGAGACAGTTACATAACTGATATTAAGTTTTACATAGCATCTGCACGAGTAATATACGGTACGGTAGTATTTACGGATACCGTGCCTGTCCTTAAATTGCGTTTTTATGAATCGAGAATCGGGTGGACTTTGATTACTATTCAGCCAAATAAGAGTCTTTCGTTTATTTATAGTGTACTATTAGCAGTAGTACAGCCCGCAATAACAATATCTGTTAATTGCACGAGTGGGCCGGCTCGGTCGGTGAAACACCACGACCACACAGAAGACAGGTGTGAAGTGGAAGCAATTCCGCTTTTTCTTTGATGAGTGCGTGTGCTGGAGGCCTAATTTTAATCCACGTTCCCTTCCCAACCTTTTTTATAAGGAGGAGGACGCTTATAGCAAGGAGAAATATCTGTGCGTCCCCTCCGTCGACTAAAGGTAGGCAACGTATCTGCAATTGTAGATGTCTATAGGCAGCGGTCGCTTCGCTATTTTGGCGAATTTAGGCGTCCAAAAGGGACGTTTACTACCTAATAACGTAAAACAAACTATTTATATATATATATATATATATCAAATTCATTAGCCATGAATGAAATAGCTACACTTAAATATAAAAAATTGAACGTAACTTAGTTTTCAAACCATCAAGGTATGGTTAAGCCTTCGACGCTATGCAGTAACGAAACAGTTCAATTAAGTCACGGAAGTCAATACAATGGCATATTTGTATGCCAACTGTAGAACTGTTCGTTGTTGGCGCATGTAAACTACGACAGTTCCAATTCCATATGTGATTTAGATTCGTAACCCTCAAGAGGGGAATAGACGTGTTTTATTATAGTATTGTGTCATGTTAACTTAAATTCAATAGAGATCACAGTAATTAAAAAAATATTGCAATAATCACCATTTTACTTGTCTCTACATTTTTATTGCTTCTCTACATGTCCTTCTTCTATTAAAAAAATATTGGTGCCTATCATTCAATTTATTTTTTCCTTGTTTATTTTCAGGTGTATAGATATAGTTTCCTGGGACGTTATGCTGCCGTCAATATATCTTCTGGCCAGGCTATTGACATAGTGCCACCAGGCGTCCGGCCGGAAGATGCTTTCCTACAGAACTTCGTGTGGGGCCCTTCAGGAACATCTCTAGCATTCGTTTACCGCAACAATATCTATTACCAAGCCTCATTGGACAGTCTACCACAACAGGTCACGAACAATGGAGAAGTCAATGTTATTTATAACGGAATACCTGATTGGGTTTATGAAGGTATGTAATTTTTACTGCTTAATTTAGTTTAGAAAATGTTGTTGCCGGTATGTAGTCTGAGAGGATTGACATTGCTTGATAAAATCTTGTTCAGTTTTATTACGTCCTTTGTTATCCTTTGCCCTACATAATTAGTTGCAATGAATCTGAAATTCACCTGACTATTGTACTAATATGTGTTTTATTCTTTATTTCCTAATAATAAACGATTTCTGCACTATTTCCAGAGGAAGTGTTCGTGTCTAACAATGCGCTGTGGTTCGCTCGCGACGGTAGCAAGCTGGCGTATGCGACGTTTGACGACACCAACGTGCGCGTCATGAAGGTGCCACACTTCGGAGTTCCCGGCTCCGTCGACTATCAGTACACGCAGCACCACGAGATCAGATATCCTAAGGTAATATTAGCCCGTTGTTAACCGATATATATGACAATCATAGTTTAAAAAGAATCCTTAATATAAATCTTATGACACAAGTCAATCTAAAATGATCTTCTTCTTCTTTTTATATATAAAAGAAAGTCGTGTTAGTAACACTATTTATAACTCAAGATCGGTCGAACTGATTTAGCTGAAAATTGATGGTGAGGTAGCTTAGAACTAGGAGACGGACATAGGAACTTTTTTATCTTGTGTGCATTTTTTTATTCCGCCCGGATGGAGTCGCGGGTAAAAGCTAGTATGTTATAATTTTGCCCAAATTTTTGTATGTACGAAGTTATTTCTTTCTGTTGTATGAATTGTATGAAGAACCTTAGGTTATGAGGTTTAGTCCCATCCTATGCACGTATCACTGTACGTTTGAAAGAAAATGTGCGTAATGAAAATCAGATTTTGATCTCTTTGGTCTTCCCTCTTTCACCTAATTTAATAAGAAAAATTTGAAATTAGTTTCCTTGTGACTATACAAGTCTTAATAACGTTAACGAAGAACGCAGGTTATCTTGTTTATTAGTGTGTTCGATTTACTTCACCTTTCCGTGGATTCCAGTTTTTTTAGTTCACTCGCATTAAGTTTTTGCTGCAACCAGTGAGAGTTAATGCCGGGTATTACGATTGCGTCATATCCTGTTTCGTCAGAAGTTTATAGGAGTACAAGTTGTTTGTATACGTTTGTGGGGATTATGTAAGTTGCGATGATTGTTTACGCAAACATATAGCGATTATTATTTTTATAGTGACTACAGATTTAATCGTTACATATGACTGTAGGTGTAGATTGAAAGAAATAAAACAATTTTTATTCCTTTAACTGTTACTAAGACAATGAGGGTTCAATAATAAAAGACAAAGATAATAATACATATGTCTTTTAGATTAGTACTCTCAGAAATAATAAATACACGATTTCGTTGGACAATGTAATGATATGTGGAGCAAACTAACTTTTACGAGTTGAAACAGCTGCAACAATTTTCGTTAAGTAGTGCCGTTTGTCATATGTACAGTTAAAATGTTTATCTTTTTAAAATATTTAACGTATTATAGAATTCTATATTTAAAATATAAATTTATTAAAACCAATTATTTTATGAAGATATTTAAGAAATCTATTTTCCAACTTTCAGCCGGGCACCACCAATCCAACTGTGAGAGTGACGCTTCGTGACATTACATCAGGCACGGAGACAGTGTACAATCCACCCACTGACTTGAACGAGTAAGTATACTCATTTTAAATCATATATAAAGTAATTGAAAATTCTCGTCTTAAACGCTATCAATATAACAAACAAAACAAAGTTGTTTGTTTTACAATGTTTTTATACTCCGTGACGCCAAACGGCGTATTCCAGACAGAATAGATGATATGTGATCACTATTAGTAAAAATAACACAACCAATACAGATAAATAATATAATTTTCTTTCTTCAGGCCTATTTTGAAGACCGTTAACTTCGTCGACAACACCAAAATTGCTTTAATGTGGACAAACCGTGCTCAGACTTCGCTGCAAGTTGAACTTTGCACGCAAAACGAGACTTCTTGCTCTCGGGTAGGAATTTTTCTATAAAATTATTTTATTTGTTTAAAATTGATATGTACAGCTTCACTAACATGTATCACAGCAGAAGATCTCTCCATAACTTTACTATTACTTAGAAAAGTCTCATAAGAACATAGTGCTTATTAATGTATCTGATGAAGTTTAATATAATTTCTAGATCTACCAATATGCAGAACCTAATGGCTGGATTGATAACATTCCCATCTTCTTTAACGAAGCTGGCAACTCGTTTATAACGATCCTTCCTCAGGTTTGTAATTATATCCTCCTTTTTATCTACACTATTTCTCTCTATTTGATTTACTATTCCTTGTATGACGATATTAATTTTTCTAATTGCAGTCTATTAACGGTACTCTATACAAGCAAATAGTACAAATATCAGATGTAAACGCCAACCAGTGGACGGGTGCCGGTCGCACAAACACACCGCACACTGTTATCGAGATTCTATTGTGGACCAATGATGATGTTGTGTAAGTAAATAGATTTTCAAACGTAATACACTGCAGACTTGGTTCTATTGCATTAGAAAACAAAAACACAGTAGATGATCTTTCCATCACTCAGTCTATTGTCAGTTAAACTCAGAAATACTCCAACGTGACTCTTGGGCATTCCAGTTGGTACAAAGCTACCCACGTGAACGACTCAGCGGAGCAACACATCTACAAAGTGAACGCCGCACGTGAGGTGACGTGCTTCACGTGCAGCATAGCGCGCGCGGACGGCGGACAGTGTCTCTACAACGACGCCTTCATCAGCGCGGACACGTCGCGAGTGGCCATCAACTGCGCCGGACCGAGCCTGCCCCAGATATTTATTTACGACGTGGTAAGAAATTGATGCCAAGTAAAGAAACTCCTGAGAATAAGCAGCATTGTTGTATAGAATTCTTCCTGCATTATTTGATGCTTATTGTTCTTCTATCTTAAATTCTTAACCTGTAAACACTTCATTA
Organism: Papilio joanae; assembly: GCA_018248035.1. NCBI lineage: Eukaryota > Metazoa > Arthropoda > Insecta > Lepidoptera > Papilionidae > Papilio > Papilio joanae. The sequence goes on along the minus strand of DWHV01000009.1, from coordinate 24,028 downwards.
CCCTACTAATTATCAAACGATTGAAACGCTAAAAATCTTGTAATGCCATAATTTCAGAATGGTACATTGCTCAAAACGTGGGATGACAACGCGGAGACATCTGCTCTGCTGACGGACCGTCAGTTGCCGGTCACGCTGAGAATGAGTGTGCCCGTTGCGGCGGGCTTCCCCGAGGCCGACGTGCAAATACATGCGCCGCCCGACTACCTTTCGCGCACCAATGTACCTTTATTAGTTTACGTGTAAGTTTTTTCAACAAGAATGTGGATTAGTTTTCAACAAAGCTTTCATAAGTACTAAAATATTTACCATAGATGAATTGGTTATAAATAATGGCTTTTTCGTTTACAGGTACGGTGGCCCCGACACTGCTCTAGTGACGAAGCAATGGACGCTGGACTGGGGCACATCCCTTGTCAACCGGTGGGGCATTGCGGTGGCGCACATCGACGGCCGCGGCTCTGGCCTGCGCGGCATCGACAACATGTTTGCTATCAACCGACGACTTGGCACCGACGAGATTGATGATCAGGTTACCGTTACAAGGTACGTCAGAAATATAGAAGATTATGTAAAATTTATCTAGAAAAATTATGGTTTAGGTCAGAGTGTTTTGCTTCTTCTTTTCTGCATCTATATGGGATCTGGCACAGGACGCCAAGATACTGACAGTATTTAGTCGTTGTTCAAGCAAATGCTTCTGCGTAAGATTTGTATGAGGAATGGATGTAGTAAGTGATAATGACTAAGAAATATTAAAGAGTGGACCAATATGTCCAAAGTCGCAGACCTGTTTCGTTTAGCGCATGACAGGGATGGTTACGCTTAGGTAACACCCTACCGCCCATACTGAAGAGGCATTGAAGAAAGAAGCTGTTTTTTTCCAGGACACTCCAGCAGCAGCTGCCGTGGCTGGACAGCAATCGCACCTGCATCTGGGGCTGGTCGTACGGAGGCTACGCGGCCTCGCTAGCGTTGGCGCGCGGTGCTGATGTCTTCCGCTGTGCTGCCGCCGTTGCGCCCGTTGTCGACTGGAGATTCTATGGCAAGTGTCTCGTTATATATTCAATTTAATGTTATATACTTGGATACAGCAAAATATTTGAGCAAACTGTGAGCATGTGCGCTCATTTGAGCATTTGAGAAAATGGAAGATATTTGATATTCAAGTAAAAGGAAAAAAAAACATTTTGATTTTATCATTTTTCAGATACAATTTATACCGAAAGGTACATGGACACGCCACAAAACAATCCTCAAGCTTACCTTAATTCCTCACTTCTCACCCCAGAAGTGGTAAGTATAATTTACATTAGAGATATAAAATATAATATTGACTAAAGTCAACTTGCTCGGACTATGATAGGGCTTTTACAAAAGAGCTTATCGGCCAAAGGATTATTGAAAATTGTTCAGTAGTTTTTAAGTTTCTTTTAGGACAAATTTTATCGAAGCAAATAGAAACCTCGTAATCGTATGCATAGATTTAATTGTTAGTAGCTTAGCTTAGAGGGATGATATTTTAGAGGAATTAAACGTTGCATTCCAGGTGTCAGCGTACCGCAGCAAGCGCTATTTCCTAATCCACGGTACAGCGGACGACAACGTGCACTACCAGCACGCCATGCTCATCTCCCGTCTGCTGCAACGCGAGGACGTCTACTTCACGCAAATGGTATTATTTACATTAGCAACTAGCACAATCAGATATTTTTTTTACGTCTTTATGAAAAAAATTAACAGATGATTTGAAATTAATTTTGAAATTTTGGCTTGCGCATATGCTTCACGACGGTAGTGAATTGGGAAATTGAACCCATGACCGTGTTATCGGTAGTTCGTACCGATAACTTTATAGTTATCGGTAGTATAAGATTATTGGCGTTTCAAGAGTACCTTAATGTTTTCTAAGATTTAAAGGGTAACAGTAAAAAGTTCTCTTAGTAACTAGTAGTCGAAAATCTTAATCTTAGTCATTTCACTATTACTTTGATAGATTCTTTAAAAGCTTGTTGAAGAAACTATTAAAATATCTGAATGATAAATCTAACATTTTTAGCTAGAAAAAGAATGACTAAGAACTTATACTAGAAACGTTATTAATGTTTCCTTGTATTTCAGAGCTATACCGACGAAGATCACGGATTGGTCGGTGTCAGACCACATCTTTACCACGCTTTAGAGAAGTTCTTACAAGAAAACATGCTGTAATTTGTAAAACAGCAGAATTATAAAGATCAAATCAGTGCTAATATTAATAAAAAAATCTTAAATTCAATACGTAATTAAAATAATTGACAATACGTGTAATTCGCTACTAAAAACGAGTCATTTTATCTTAGATGCCATGACGACAACGACATGAGACACATGATGTGTTGTGGTACAAATTACTTACCGACAATTTATAGTTTAAGAGACTATGTTACCTGTGAAACATAATATGTTATTTTTAAGAGTTGAGTGGATGCCGTATTTTATGTAGTATATTAAATTATAATATTTCCGTTATAAGATATATAATATATATGATTAATGACCGTTTTCACTAGCCGTGGGCATCACATAAATACCTCAGTATTATGAACTTGATTCTTGTAAAAAAATCAGTGAAAACGGGATTTACAATGTTACTTAATTGTTGCCAAATCAGTACTTTACAGGGTTGATTATTCCTTTAAATATTTATGTTCATCGCGTCTTATGCAATAAAGACAATTCTACAAGACGTTTGTAAGATATAAGCCAAGAGTTTAATGTAAATATTTTTTCTAGATATTTTAAGTGATAAATATCGTAATAAATTTGTTTTCTACAAAAATTTGTCTTTCTTTTTTTTTCATTATGCCACTGGTAATATTTTTTCACATAAGAATAATTCCAGAGTGTTCTAAAATACATAAATACTATACTTTTTTAAACTAATGAAGGTCTAAGCTGTTTTAAAAATTTACGCCAATTGGAAGACCGTGGTGTCTGCCTACACCTCTTTGTTTATGGGCGTGAGTTTTGTTGTTTGTTTTAATCAAGACTTGTAAAAAGCTGTTTCAACACGATTTCCGAATATAAAAACGTATTCGAAAAATGTGTTATTGTCATTTATTTTTAAAAAAGTTCACTAATGTAACTTGCTTTTAAAGTAACATATATGAGTATATACGACATTTCGATTCCCTGCCTTTGTATTTCTCATATAAAGATATTTATATGTAAAATAGGAAATTTTTGTTTGCAAGAAAACGTCGCAATACGTCGGTACGCAATAAAAGTGGGATCCATCGTTTCTCATTTTCGTTTCCTATTACCAAACAAAGTGTATTGATACAAGAACCAGTGACACACGGCCCGCACTTTTGGTGTGCATGTATTCTCTTTTTAAAAACTTTATATATAAATTGAGTAAGTTATATAATTGTGAAATCATTTGAAATACTTTAGGATCAGAAATGCTCTCACACTTTTGATGGTGGTAAACAAGTGTGATTATTTTTAGGTTTAATAAGTAAAGCATTTTGATGAAAGCATGAGAGTCAATGATGATCGTTACACTTTTTCTTTTCCCAAATTCCTAATCTTAGGTATCTTGTAAGTAAATAAATATTTACAACTTAACATTGTGTGGGCGTGCTTGCTCTTGCGGTGCGTTCTTGTTTTGTTCACTAACCGCCGTGACCGTGTATCACAGGCTTTGAGTAGTGTTTGTGGGTAATGTTTTCGGCATCCTGTTACCGAAGCAAACATGTTTTACCGACATGGGTTCAGTATGAGTGCTCTTCAACGTTCGGAACATTTTCGTACTTTTTCTTTTAGTATTATCTGATGCTCGCTTGTTGTGGAAAATTTGTTGTAGTTTCTCGGGCGTTATACAACACTCATCCTTTGAAAACTATTTAATTTAACCTTTTTCTTCTAGCTAGAAATGTTTAAAGTTAGAAATGTTTTTATTTTATCAAGTGGTTGAAAATCCTTGTCTGTAATAGCTATACACATTGCTAACATTGTAACATAAATAAAATCATCGTAAACATTAAAGCGCGGGAAAACTTGAAGGATGTAAACACAACAACGATTATCATGTCTAAACAATACACGCATGTTATAAGACAAAGGTAATCGCTATGAATGTAAACAAAGCTGTAATACATAAAGCGCTTTGAACACTTATTACCAAAGTCAACATTAGAAATAATATAGGCACGAAATAACCTCTTTGTTTTGTTTACAATATAATAATAAAAATTGACTTTCAGTAACGATAACGGTATTATAAGAATAAAGTATTAACATCAATATTAGGTGAAAGATGTTTTTGTGTTTCTGAAAATATTATTGGTAATAGGATAGGAAATAATTCTTATTTAACTTATAAGTTATTTCAAATTTTTGTGATGAAATTAATTTTCAACGTTTAATAGCGAGGAATATCTTCTGTCAAGTCAGATATGACGTAAGAAAACGCCGCCAAAAAAGCAGCACATTGAACAACGTCGTTTTTATTCTGTACGTCCATTGTGTCCGCATTACTGTGATGATACCAAAAATATCGTTCATTTTTATTTAACAATGAAGCTCCCGGTACACCTTTACTATTAAAAATTGTTATATCAGATCCAACAGTTGAGCTAACTTTCAGTTTATCTATTGGCTTAAATAATTTTAATACTTCAGCAACAATACAAACTGCATTTTGTGATCCAGATACATCTAAGCCCAAAGGTTCAAATGTTCCTTCATCTGATTCCATGATAAAATTAATATTGTTCAATTCATTCATATGTCTATTAAGATATTCGATAGCTCCAACAAGGCCGGGTTCCTCTGATGTCCACAAGATTGCACGAAGTGTTCTTCGAGGTTTTAATTTTAATTTATGTATAATAACAGGTACGTACCAACTGATAAACATGCCACCACCGTCATCCATAGCACCCTGACCTACATCCCAACTATCAATATGACCTGATACTATGACTAGTTTTTCGCGATCTTCACAACCTTTTAAATCTATTAAAGTATTTCTGGAAGTTTTGTAATCTAGTGTACTGGTCATATTTATACTCATGACGATAGTAGCACCTCTATCTTGTAGTCTTCTCAATAAATCAGCATCTTCGTGTGTTATAGCTGCAGTCGGTATTTTTGTCACGTTACTGCCATATTCTTGTGAACCAGTATGAGTTGTGTATAATGAAAATGGCGTAACACTTCGTATCAATGATGCAACGGCTCCCTTTTCCGCAGCCTTTGTAGCACCTTCCACTCTATAAGCAACTGTTTCTCCATACGAAGTATAATGAGCGTCGAATACAACGATTTTACCTTTAACATTTGATTCTATGGTTTCGTTTAGTTCATTAAAACTTCGCATAACAATAACTTCAGCTGTAATACCACCAGATGGTGTACTAACACTGGAACCTAGACCTAGAATAGCTATTGGTTTGATTCTAGGTTTGATCATCGTGGCCGTTTCTGATCCACGAACCCAGTGTGGAGACTGAAAAAGTCATTAAAGGAGATGTTATATAACCAACAAACATAATCTTAGAACAGAAAATTGAAGCCTTTTGGAACAGATACATACGTTATGATTAACCATTTTAATAAATACGAAAGAAAGAACATCAAGTCTCACATTTACTCATAACTATATTAGTTGGAGATCTGTTTGTGTCTAGCTTCTGTCGTACGACTTTACAGTGGTTATCAATACGCAAAATGAACCTAAAATCTTAAATTTTTTCTACGTACTGTGTTTATGTGTAGATCAAGGAGACAAAATTAAAAAACAAATTGATGATTACCATAACATCCTCAGTGGTAACTGTTTCTAGGCCGTTGCTTCTCGTCAGATTAATCATATGGTCTATCGCTTCCTCTAACACGACTGAACCAGCGGGTCGCGCTCCAAATTTATCAATGAAATTTGCGTATCTAAAAGGTTACATTAATTATTGTTAGAATTTTTAAAGACTTTGGTCAAATGGATAAAAATTGAAAGAATTAAGATGTTCAATTCATTTTACAAATAACTATTTTTCTCAGACATTGGGACAATGTACCCGTATCTCAAAGCAAGATAGCACCATGTAATCTATTATTGTTTATTGCAATAGTCATATCACTTTGATTTATTTACCTATTAGTACTTATTATAGACATCTAAAGTAAATATTAATAAGGCTATATTATTAATATTATATTATACAAATATAATACACTTACTCATTGTAAAATGTGTCACCATTATTTACTACTTCATTCATAATTGTTTTCGTAATGTTCTTATAAGAAGCTATTTCTTGTACTAATTTTGGATTTAAAACACAATCACTGAGATCATATTTATTTATTGTCATATAAGAATAAACGTTATAATACTGTGTAAATATAACAATTGTAAACAGTAGCGTCGTCATTTCGACGCATTTACTTTGCGATTATCGTTACACAACTAAACTCTGAGTTTTATCGACTTTGTATTGAACCGATCTGGAGCATAGGTCAAAGAGTAGAAAGCAAGATGCAGATTACGGAGATGGATTTGATGTTTTAAAATAATTATTTTAGCTATTGAAAGATTTTTTTAACGCAAAATTATTTATTTAAATTATAAGTACAAAGTGTATAAGGTAAAATATGGGAGATACAATGATTGTTAATAAATATTATTGCATGATAAAACTACAAAATTAATGTTAACTGTGCGACGAAACATTATGTTATCATTCCATCAAAATATTCTTATCAATTTTAACATCGTGATAAGATGTACTCGAGATGACATTACGACGTAATATCACAAACTCTCCTATGACTATCGACTATTCAACTGGTACAAGGATTTATGCAATACTTGCAGGTTGCAAATGATACGTGTGATAGTGTCAGTTTAAACAGAGGGCCATCTTCCTAGATGACTGACACTATTAGGAAATAGGAAAATAGGAATTAGGAAATTTAATCATAAAATAAGATAATTTTACAAGACTAATGGTGACCACATCCAGTTTGACGATGCGATTAAAAAACATATTCATATAATATTTTTTTTTTCAGACAGACATCGAGGGTCAATTTTATGTTTTTCTATATGTGTTTCGGTAGTGGAAACGGACAACAAAACAGAAGATTTAGTCCTACTCTAAGCAGTCCATAATATGAGAAAAGGCACGGAGAAAAGAGAGCAAAAATCAAAGAAGGTTAACTATATTCTAGTTAACCTTCTTTGATTTTTTAGACCTTTACATCTTGTCATCAATGTCGTCTTCTATCCTGGACAATCTTTTCCCTATACAGTACTAATATCAATAAAAATAAGCGAAGGAACACTATCAGTATTCATATACGAGTATGTGTAGTTATCATGTTTCACACTAAAGGATAAGTTCAAGGAGCGCAACGTTTTTAACATCCTAACAAGTTTTGCGCATTTCTATTAGGTGTTTGGACTAATAAAAAGAGAAATCTGTTACGTTTTGACGACTTAATATTTTAATAGCAGAAATAGCAAAGCTGGTTGGTTCGTTATATGTACAATACAAACATTTAATTGCATTGAAGTGCATGTAGGTGCGACAACGGATGAGGGCTATTGGTGTTGCCGCGTTGATTGCTTTGTAATCATCATTACACGATTCACAGTTGTATTTGACGAGGCTGAAGCAATTCTGTATTTGGTCCTTCAAAATAAATAGTGTTTGATGTTTTCTGTATTTATTTATTTAATGATTTATTTTATTGTTTACACGCTACGATCGTAATTCTTTTGTTATTAAACTTTGACATCATAAAAATACTTTTATGTTTATTTCTTTACAAAACAATTTTATTTATTATAACTTTATGTGTGGTGTGAAGGCGTTGCAATTTTTTCAATTTGTAAAAGCCGAAGTTTTGAACTTTAAAGCATTTCAATTATTAGATTCCAAATTTAAGGGTCGAGATTACAAATGATTCTTGAAATCTTAGTATTTGTAGCCGACTTCAAAAAGAAGGAGGTTGTTATTAACCTTTTTGTTTGCTATTGGTTAAAGAAAGCAAAAATACGTAGAAGTAAACAAGATATAATGATTATAAAGAAAGAAACACAGTGAAAATATTTTACATATGGATAAATTGCCGCATTTCATTGTTTACTTATTAAAGCTGTCGCCCGAGACTCTGTCCGCGCGGTATGAAAAAAAACTTTATAAGTAGCCTATGTGTTCTTCCAAACTTTGTTCTACAACCCTGCCAAATTTCATCAAGATCCGATGAGCCGTTCTGGAGATACCTTTAAACAAACATCCATCCATCCATCTAAACATTTGCATATATAATATTAGTAAGATACGTATTACTCCTTTTTTTAATTTGTTAGTTAAAACGTACTTACACAATAAATATATATTTTATTGAGTATTGTTTGCTTACTTACGTCTCCAAAGATAATATATATTTCATTAACACTGGCGATATATGTCCTATTTACAACTTTATTGGTCAACAATGGTCGATTGAGGATATGGTCTGGTCACTGCGCCATATCACTCTTTTATAAACATACAATGAGTACAGACGTAACTACAAAAATAACCTTATAAAATCAATAAATAAAAGTTATTAATAATGTATTTTGTTTTGAAAGCGTTTTTATTTTTAATTTTCGTGACCAGTTTACATTGCGCTGTGGTAAAAAAGAAAACTTATTCCGAGTTGAGATCTTGTGATATTGGTGGCTTGGCAGATGAAATTGCTTCCTATGATACCGTCGTCAAAGATATTATCGAATACGTCTCCGGACCGTTCAAAGGGAAAACATATGATGAGTAAGTGCCCTTAGCTATTTAAGATCGATTGTCAAAGGACGTGCGATATTTTATCTTTGTGTTTTGTTTTGTGATAAAATTTGAGGTCTTTTACTTCGTATTGGTCTTGGTCCTTTGAGTGTTGTAATAGATAAAATAAATATGAAGGGAAAATCCATTAACTAAATTATAAGATTTTGTAGAAGTATAAATAATACATTATATTACTGTAGAATTATATAGCCTTGTTCTTGAATGTTCGTTTTTTATTCAAATACACATACTTGAGATTAAATTTACTATCTCGCTATAATAATGCTTGAATATTGAAATGTAGCATTCAAGAATGAATTGATAAGCCAGACATGATAATCTATATCTTCTTGTGCAGATACCTCTCATCATAATCAGCATAAATAGGACTTGTATGTCACAAAATATTAGTCTTCGATAAACAACATCCGAAAGATGCTTGTTTTTCAAATATTAATTTATCTTTTTATTTTTGTCGTGAGCCATGCAAGGCACGTTTCCAAAACGTCTGACATTTGTAAGACGTTATTAAGTGAAGAATTAGTTAATGAAATTGCATCATATGAAAATGTTAAAGAAGAGATTCTTAAATATGTGATGGATGGAGAATTTAAGCGTAAAACTTATGACGAGTAAGTACGTGAATAGTCGTTCAGGGTCCTAAGTATGTACGTCAATTTTACATTAATTCAATGAATGTACAGAATTTTGTTATTATAGCGAACATAGATAAAGATTGTGTAATTTTGAGATTTGTGTTACGACGACTTTTTACTACGATTAAAAGGACCACTTATTAATTTGTCATATAATGCTGATGTATGTAATGTTTATAACGATATAATTGTACTTGTACTTGTACGTGTATCAAGATATTACTGTTCCATTACATTTTTTACAGATTAGCCAAATTCGTAGATAAATTTGGAGCTCGTCCATCAGGTTCTGAAGTTTTAGAAGACTCTATTGACTACATGATTCAACTTTCCCAAGAGGAGGATATTACTGACATAACCACAGAAAAAGTAGAGGTAATGAACAAAATGGACATTAAATACCTATATATAACACGCTTATATTATAAGTTCAAATTCATTGTATTTTTCTGACATCAGGTTCCGCATTGGGTTCGAGGAAAAGAAGTTGCTACTATGCTCAAACCTAGAGAAAAAAATATTGCTTTATTAGGACTTGGAAGAAGTGCCACAACACCAGAAGAAGGAATCACTGCCGAAGTTGTAGTTGTGTCCAGTTTTGAAAAGTTGGATGCAGCAAAATATGAAGATATCAAAGGAAAAATTGTACTATATGATCCAATTTTCACAACCTACGGCGAAACGGTCGTTTACAGATCACAAGGAGCTACAAAAGCAGCAGAAAAAGGAGCAGTAGCAGCTCTAGTAAGATCGATAGCTCCGTTTTCTATAAATTCACCACACACCGGCTCTCAGACGTATGGTGAGAATGTAACACAAATTCCAACAGCTGCTATTACTCTTGAAGATGCTGACTTAATAAGAAGATTATACGATAGAGGAGAAACTATCGAGTTAAATATTAAAATGTTTTCAACATTTGATATTGGAATGTCACGAAATACAATAATCGATTTAAAGGGTATTGAAAAGCCGGAGAAACTTGTTATTGTGTCTGGACATATTGATAGTTGGGATGTGGGACAGGGAGCCATGGACGATGGAGGTGGTCTGTTTGTTAGTTGGGCAGCTCCTGTCATTCTTAAACGCTTAAATTTAAGACCAAGGAGAACTATTAGATCTATTTTCTGGACAGCTGAAGAACTGGGATTGGTTGGAGCATATGCGTATGAAAAGAATCATAAAGATGAACTTTCTAATATTAATTTTATAATGGAGTCTGACGAGGGGACTTTTGCGCCTCTCGGTTTGGCAGTTGCAGGCACCCAAGAAGCTAAATGCATTATTGCGGAAATTCTAAAGTTGTTTGAATCTATAAATGCGTCCACATTGGTAGAGGAAGATAGTCCTGGGTCAGATATTGCTGTTATAATTAAAAACGGTGTCCCCGGTGCCAGTCTCCATAATGCTAATGAAAGATATTTCTGGTTCCACCACACAGAAGGAGACACCATGAATGTGGAAGATCCGGATGAGTTAGATCTTTGCACTGCATTTTGGACTGCGGTTTCGTATATAATTGCAGATATATCCGTAGATATCCCGCGATAAAATAAATCTTGTCACAGTTTTCTTTTGTCTTCGAGCATACGTAATTTATGAAATTGTTGTATATACAAATATGATACATCAACAGTGTTTCATTTAAACGTAACTTAAAATGTATTTTGAAAAAAAAAATACTGGAGCGCGGCAGCTTCTATTAGCTAAAGACTAACAATTCGTGATACCATTTCAATTCACATTTAGGAATACTTTGATATCACATATGAGGAATTTATTTTATAAAAATGTAATAAAGCATAGTATTGTACCTTCAGGTATATTTCTTAATTGAAACTGATCCTAGTTTACCCTTTACTATTCTAAGAATATCTAATAAAATAAGATGTGACAAACACTAAAATAATATTATAGTCTAAAGTTAACTTTTGAACTTGACGGCGTAGAGTTATAATTAGCTTCTACATTTAGCTGTTAGATTTTAAAAATACATTTTTTTAAAATAAAATCGTTAAAATTCATAAATTCAAATTCTTCTTTTAAATTAATAAATTCAATATCTTAAATAAAATTTAAGTTTGGTTCTTTAAAGTACAAAGTGCTTTAAATTTCTCCTTGTCCGTGAATTTTTGCGTCGAAAATCTATCTGGCTCGCGTCCAACAATCGAAGTTTCCATTTGGATGCAAATATTGGACCAATATTTTTGGCTAACATAAACTCAGTCACGTTGGTCGTGAAATATTGTAACAGTTTGAACATATCTCAGAGAGTTTCGAAATGAAAGGTGAAATAGTAAAGCAGAATTACTCGTACGTAGTTGCTTCAAAAATATAGTTGGAGTCCACGAAAATTCGTTTGTTCACGTGTGACGGTTAGATTGTGTATTGCCGGCGGCATTTCCACAAATCGAAGTGCTCTTTTGTTTCTTTGTAAAACTAAAATTACATACTTTCTTTTTGTTTTATTACACCAAGTCTTTCTTGTTTATTGTAGTACGAGCCCCGATGCAAAATAGTTCGTCTAGTGTGAAATTTTCTCTGTGAGATTTTTCTAACTTTTTTATTTTTGTATATTTATATAAAATATTAAGCTGTTCTACTATCAAATGTCACATTACTTATGCCATTTTTTAAATTATGAACCAATAAACTATTTTAGCTTTTTAAATTTATACATATCCTGTTAAAATTCGAAGAAGTTACGAGTATATTAAAAACTAACCTATATTTGTATGCTTCAAAACATTTTGTATCTTAAAAAAGTTTAAATTGATGTTTGCTTAAACAAATTGATATGCAATACCTAGATATGAAATACAGATATGAAGTAAGTACATTCATAAATACGTTTTCAAAATGATTTACGACATAGTTGCGCTACAGTGCCTGGGCAGAATTATTTAAGCAATTTGGGATATTGGAAACTGCGAAATGTGAATATTCGGGCAAGCACATTTATTCTCATGGTCTTAACAAATTTATGACCGAGTTCGTTATTTTCGTGTGCTTACTGCACTTATTCTTTCTATAATCTGTAGATTGATATGCACATGCACATTTTGTACGCATAAAGTTACAATAACAATTGAAATATACTTTCACAATTATGTATACTTTTTGCATTGATTTTTCAACGTCTTTTACTAATTAGAAGACCGCGACACGGACCGCGTGGAACTAAAAATAAAACTTAATTAGAAGCCTAGCGTGTTCAATATTCTATATCCACACATTCGCATTTATAATATTAGTATGATTTCACACTCTCAACACAAAATAAGCAATTTAAAAAAATAACCGTGTAGTAGATGCTTGACGTTTTAGCAAATATATATATTTACTAAAACAGTTAATAAACAATACTATTCTTTCTTCATTTAAATAGGACTTGTTTAAGATCTTACTTCTTAATTATCCATTAGTCGTATTTATTTTATCATGAAATGTGAATCTTTACTGCGTAGTAGAGCTGGGAAGATACCAGTTATTGTACCTTTAAAAGGTAATTTTTCATATAATAAAATGCGTATAAAATAATTGGTGAAAATCGCGTAATGTGCACATAAGATGGGAAACATTTATTCATGCGGGCTTTGGTTAAATTTATAGCTTGTCGGAGAAATCGTAACGGACATATATCTTAACAAGGGAAATTCTACAAATTATAACTTAAGATTATTTTGTACGAAAAGGAGATAATATCAAGAAAACACTTTGCCAACTATAGAAGTTATTTATTGAATTAGTAATTAAGGAAAAAAATAGCCTCTGCTTCATCTCTATGAAAGACACGAAAAAGTTTATTGGTAAGATTCTTCGTGGGTTTCACTTTGCTTTGGAAGAATTTTAAAAATAATTTTAAGTGAGGTAGGAAAACGTCCTAGAGTACTGTCATTATGTGCGTAGAGAATTTCAATTGGCAACAAAATTAACACGAAAATAAAATAAATGTTAGAAAACCTCTATTTTAAGGATGCATTATGTAAACAAAAGTATTTATTCCATCAAAGCATCTTTTGTCTTAGAAAATTTAACTTGTTTTTGGTTGTTTATTTTTTTTGCTGAGTATTAACAGAATACTTCTAAAAGCCTTTACTTTGAAGATTTTTGTTCCTTCGAAAAGATCACTTAGTCTTAATTTTACCTTAGTAAAATGTTTTTTGTTTTTTTATTTAAAAATAAACAAAATAAATCCTTGGTAAATGTCAATCTTATTAACATTATAAATGCGAAAGTTTAGGTGAATGTATGGATGGATGTTTCTTAGAAGGTATCCATAAAATGGCTCAGCGGATCTCGATGAAACTAAGTGCCTAGTCTGGAAGAACACATATGCTACTAATTAGCATTTAATGTAATACTAATTAGGCTTTTTTTAATTCCGCGCGGTCGGAGTCGCGGGTTACAGTTAGTGACAAATAAAACATAAGTATTCATTTTAAAGTAAAGATTTATCCACGTCCAGTATTTACTGTATTTTCTATTCAAATTGTTAATCGTATTTTTAAAATATTGTAAAAGATACTAATTTAATACTGATTTTGTGGATGTTGGTTAATTTCAAGAAAAAAAATACTTAACCTCATTAAAATGAACTAAGGATCCAGAAACTTTAAATTTAAATATGTTTATTAAAATCTGTTATCTATTTGAAATTGATACTGAATATTCTAGAACTATTCTATGAATTTCAGTCGGTGGCCTAGTCTCTGAGCCTTTTGGAAATAAAGTATTCAATATTCAAATGGCGGTCTCGTGTACTTTCCGTTCTTTTAATATTTAATACAGGTCACCTGGAAACAGAAGTAAGCCAGAAATTATTTGATTATATTCGCTATAAGTTACTACTACAGATTTCCTTTTAGTTTTATGTTATGTATAACCTATTTATGCTAAGTACACATGAGTTTTTTTTATGAAAGCGCTATCCGTAAAATCAAAACATATTAGATTAAGATATTGTTCGTTTCCTCACTTTGGTTAGTAAGAATTACATCACACTTGAAAAAGCTATTTGTAAAATAAACTTGTAATTTTGTCGCAGGACGGCAAGAATCGGGAAAAATAAAGTTTTACACTTTGTACAGTCTACTTCCTAGGCCTACCTCTACCGGTGTACCCCTCCACACTCATACTTTATGTTCAACGTACGTGAAGAAACATTGATAATGAAGTAATTATGAATCAATAAAATGCCTTGAATAAAGGGTGAGTGCAATTTTACTGTCATGATTATTATTAATTAATTTTTAAGCTTGTTAACATTCGATATTGCAATGTACCTTTAATCCTGGTAACATTATAAATGCGAGTGTTCGGATCATCATCAGCGATCATCAACAGCCTTTATCTGCCCATTGTTAGGCACAGGCTGCAGTGTTCGGATAGAAGTTTGTTTTTACGTATCTTCAGAACGGCACAACGGATCTCGCTGAAATTTGTCATAGCTTTAGTACATAGACTACTAATTATTTTATTTATTTCCGCGCGTTTCCGTGTTCGAGTAAAAGCTAGTTAAAATTTAAAGTTTAAGTCAGAACACCTAGTTTTAAATAAAAGTTTCAATTTGAAAATATAACATCAAACTCAATAATGAGTTTTAGATTTTACTTCTTGTAATTATTTATTCACTTTATTAATGAAAATACGTTGCCTGTTGATTTATATCCAGACTTAGGGTGGTCTTAATTAAAGTAAATTATATAGAAACAGTTATTTTGCACGTGCGTCGCGTGTGGTTTGCGTATTAATGTTGAACAAATTCCTTTACGTAATTAACTTTTGCCGAGTAAAGTGTTTTTTAAAATGTTTTGTAGCACTTGTAAGAACAAGTAATTAATTTATAAAATAGAGAAGCCATTATTAAATAACACACTTTATATATCTGTAATTACTATATATTATTATATTATGTTTTCGCTTTAAGCTATAAATTTTATCGACACGAAAAAGCTACAAAAGCTATCGGAATCGTTGCAAATTAAGAACAAATGGCGCAAGTAAATTAATGTCCTAACCTCCAATTTGGAAGGGGAATGGAGATAATTACACTGTAAATTACTACAATTAAGAATTTGCTCATTTTAATTGCCGCAAAATATCTGGATTATGTTAGGGTGAACCAATCTTACTTCTTATTAATATTATAAATGCGAATGTTTTGATGGATGGATGAATGTTTGTTTGAAGGTATCTCCAGAACGGCTCAACGGATCTCAATAAAATTTAGCATAGATGTGTTGAGTTTGGAAGAACACATAGACACTTATTATGTATTTTTTTAATTCCGCGCAGACGGAGTCGCGGGCGACAGCTAGTCCCTTGATATAGTCCAAAGATAAATAAATTTTAATCCGTATATAAACCGAAATCTATGTCTAATTTTCGGTAAGTTATTGATATTTTTATAACTTAATTATAATTTTATGAATATTACTTAATTAGTATGTGACAAATATAACTCGATTATAACTTTATGATTAATAAATAAATAAATAAATTTACATTCCCTAAATAATAAATCCATGTATAACAAGTATGTATACCTATACAGTATACAGTTCTGCTATACATTAATAAGAGAGTTAGGAACGTGAGAAGTTCAATGTCTGAACTAATCAATTGATTCAATGATGCCAGAGAGTAAAACATTTTAAGCTACATAAATTTGTTGTCACTTGCCACTAATGTGGTTATGATTACAAATGGAATTGTTTAAACAATATTATTCCAAGTTACATTACACTAGAATACTAGTAAGTGCCATAGATTTATTGTGTTAAATGTAAGTAAATAGCATTAAGAGCACTCAGGGTAACACTCTAGATGGTAACATTAATTGTTAATTAATTTTAGTGGTATTTTGTACATTGTAAAGAAAACTGGCCTAAGTGACATGGTCTAGAATTACTAGATTATTTAAATGGAATGTATTACAGTAAATTTCCTCTATTCAATCTTATAAGGTTCATTTAAGTAATGTCACTAACCGTAGATATTTGAGAACAAAATCTTCTTTTTTAAACATATTTTTATCTCATTTTTTTTCAAAGATAATGTCAGGAAAAACGATATGTTTTTTTGCAGAGATTTCTGTCTCAGAAACCAACGATAGGTGTTACATAAGATTATAAACTTTTGACGACGAAAACCTGTTACTATTTTAAAATTCTGGCATTTCAAAATAATGTTATTTATTCCAAATATATTTTCATGTACATATACTTTACGTGAAAATAATATTTTTGGGTTTCAATATAAATGGGGGATGGTAATTGAATATTTGGCCATTAGCCTTAACATATTACGTTACTGTAGACCGAACCCTTTTGTACCGAACAAATATCCTCTACTATATTTTATATAGATTGCAAAAGGAAAGAATAAACATAAAAAACAATAAACTGTAGATTGGATTAAATTTAGAACAACTTAAATCAATTGTAAGTTCACATACAATTCTAAAATTGAAATGATAATCGAAAGTGTGTAATCTTGGTCAAGAAATATTAAATTCTGGTAATAATTGTATGAAATATTGAATGATTTTTCTACATAAATCAAGGATCGGAAAAAATATGATCAGAAACGATACGTAAATTAGTCTCAGGTTTCCCACTCTTATTTTGAATCAATATAAAAATTTATTTCATGTGTTCGAATACAAAAACATCAGTCATATAAAGGTTTTGATAATAAAACAGAATATATTTTTATTAGTTGTGCTGTAAGGTCCTAAAGTTTGACCCGTCAACTTGAAAATGTCTCCACCGTTTAGCTTACACTGTGTTGTTTTCTTTATTTTTACGTTTTATTTTTGTAAAAAATCTATTTTGCTTATTTTGAAAACCATTTTTAATAACCATATCTGCCAATGTAAAAAAATATATGTATTAAGGTACCCCTGAATTACTTAATAGCATTTTATCTTATTGTAACAAATTTTTAATAAAATCAGGCGGTATTTAGTCAGTCCTTTAATTGCACACAAACTGATTTGTTTTTTAACAAAAGGCATAAGTTTTTCTATATAGAGAATAAATGAAAACTTGTTTCGATATTCGATTTAGTTTAGTCAGCCCATACCTTCCCAATGAGGGGTTTGGAGCCTACCCTAAGTCAGAGATGACTAGGCCATAGTCAACCACGCTGGCCCAGTGCGGGTTGGTTAACTTCACACGTATCTTTGATTGTTCTTCGCAGATATAAATCGAAAATCGAAAGAATGGACACAATTGTATAATAACAAAAAGATATCGAGATTTTGACCTAAAGCAATTAATATTTTTAATTAAAATTTTACCAAGTTTCGACAAGTCGGTAGCTCTACAAAAATTAAAAGAATGCATAGTCTAATTTCTATACAGTAATTTTCAATTATTTACTTTAAAAAAAAAATTCTTTCGTTTTTTCGGCTCTATTTTGTTCAACCTCGGCCGGATTTATTTTCTTATTAAGATTCATGTTTGCTTTGAACTAGATAAAACAAAACTGAATACTCGTGTTCATGTTCAAATTGAATGGCATCAATATTCCTTTTTATCGTTAGGATGAAAACGGCTGGAAATAATAGAATATATTGAATTTCACTCCATGTATTCAATTTTATGCAAAATAACTTATGCTCTACAATTTATATGATAATATTGAGGTTTATTTATTAAAAAATAATGATTGAGATGTATAGTTATACTAACGAAAATAAATTTGAATCTTTTACTCGTAAAATATAATCTATTGGACTTCTGCAAAATTACCAACCAAAGGAAACTAATATAGAGAAAAAAATCTCCTTAGTTCACTCAACGGCACTTAATTTTCAATCTCAAATTTCACATAAAAACCTAATCCACTATTACTAAATAAAAATTGAATATTAAATTAAGCAGAAATAAATCTTTCATGGGGTATCCATTAAGGTAATATATCTTGAGTTGTATGAAATAAAAAGACATTTATTTCATTCCAAATCTTTGTAATTCCATCTTATCCTCTTGAACGTTTTAAGCGTAATTCAATTTATCGAACCAATATTTCCACTCTCATCTGTTTTTATTTTATTACTAAGAGAAAAGATGGATATTGTTGCCGGGAACAATTTTAGAAAAACACACGCGTAATAGGATTTTGCTTTTTCATCGGGGGAAAATTCAATATGTCATAATATAAAATTGTTAAGATGAATATTTCAACTCGTATCTTTTTAATGCAAATTGGGTTGACATCTAAAAGTTTTTATGTTTACGAGTTTTTGGAAAATTATCTTTCTAAAAAAATGGTCATAGAAATCCACGTGATATTATACAGCAGTATACTAATTTAAATACGTTGGCAATCAAAGAGCACTCATGGTAGCGTATCTCGCACATCTGTCTGTGTCAACTGCTCACAAAACAAAGCTCCATTATGTGTTTAATTTATTCTAAATGTGCAGTAGACTGGCCCGAAGATTCAGTTAATAATTCTATGTCGAGCTCTCTTTGAAGATTTGAATAGATAGACTTTGAAAAGCGAGAGAATGGCTAATTACTTAAAACTTCAATTTATTCGAAATTTGTTTTTCTTTTATCATAGGTCACTCATTCAATTATTCCTAACAATCTTTAATCCTCTTTTTGTGCAGCGTTTTTTCTCCCACTTCTGAAGCAGAAGGCCTAGCACGAATATTTACGATACGGACCTTAGTAACGTCGGTTACTAAAATGTTCTCACAAATATTCGTGCTAGGTGCTCTGTTTTTATTTCTATGTCAAAATTATACTGCGGCGTGAAATAGGAAAAGTCATGACCTTTTTCTGTGACTTTTAAACAATGTTTAT
This sequence comes from Papilio joanae, assembly GCA_018248035.1. Classification (NCBI taxonomy): domain Eukaryota; kingdom Metazoa; phylum Arthropoda; class Insecta; order Lepidoptera; family Papilionidae; genus Papilio; species Papilio joanae. The sequence continues at coordinate 4,729 of DWHV01000009.1, read as the reverse complement.
TTAAGAAATAAACTTTTCAAAGTACACTAACAAGGTCGAATGTTTACTTTTGAGCAAGATTTAAATTTTATTTGCATGTTAATTCACAAAAGACTGGTTGTTTATTTAGGACTTCGTGTTTTTGGTTCTTTACTTCTTGATTGCGTGTTATTAGTATGCTTAAGCCGAAATACCAAAAATAAAACAAATTCAACTGGTTTTCCTTAAGTAGTTCTATAAGACTCTACGGTATTATATTCCATGCTGTTTTATTTTATTTTTAATGTAGCAAAAATTTTTTTTTTTCATTTTTCTAAAATATGAGACGCAAAAAGATAATGACACTAAAAAGTTTGAAAAAAAAAATGTGTTTGTGCGGATTTTTGTTTGGTAAATACATCTATTTCAAATTTTAACTTGAAAATCTATCGTGAATCGAATACAGTTTTATTGTTACTGGATTCTAAATCCTCTTCCATTGAAGTCTCATTCATGTGGGAAACATAAATTTTGTTACGCTACGACTGTTTAAAAATGTTTGCACTCCGTAGCTTTAGTGGTTATATTTTTATCTTCTTTAATGTGAACCAAAATTATTGCAAAGCCTACATATGATTTTCACGCAGGTAACTATTACCTTTATTGATTCAAATAATACAACAATATTATCTTTTTTAACCACGTTTTTTTTTTGTTTTTTATTAAAATATTGTTAACATTAACCGGAACTATAGTTTTAGAAATACATATCTTCTACTTAATTAATACTTTGAACATTTATAACCTTTTCTCTTTAGAGTACTGCTCTGTCTATCAGGGTTTATTCCTGAGGGGATTGTGATTTGATAATGTTGTCAGTCTCAAATATGAATTGGGAAAAGTGGATTAAAATAACAAATCCTATTGAAGATTAAATCCCAATTTAAATTAAAGATCTTATAAAAATATAATAGCAACATTTTTTTGTAAAAATTCTAAAAATAAAACTAATAAAAATTCTAGAATCTTCTACGTGATCTATCCACCAGACAGGATACGAGCCATGGTATTTTGTGTCAATTTATTTTGGCCATTTTGTCGCTGTTGATAGCGGCGAGTATTCGAACTAAGAATTGAGAGAGAATTAACTACAATTAGTAACATTGATTCGTGCTTTTAAGTCGGAACGAAGAGCTGTTTTTTCCAGCACCAACCTGTTAATGGTTGTAATCGTAAATCGAAACAATTTTTTTTTTAAATATTAATGTGTTAGAGAGTTAACTTCATCTAAAACACAACCAACTATACTCTCATAAAGAGCCAGCTAAGTTTTTTAGCATATGACGATCTTAATGTGGTGCTTTCAATAATGGATTCTGTCGTGTACTAAAAGCCTATATAAAACTAGTATAACCATTACGCAACTTACACAAGTAACCTAATGGTTCTCTACTTTTATGTGCTTACATAAATCGAGTAGAAAAGCTTGCAAATATTTTCACAATGGGGGTTATACTGTGCTATATTTATTATTCTTATAACAATATTAATAAACAAGAGAGGTGTTAGTTTAGCATAGGATAAATAATTAAAAAAATAGTTAAGTGGGCACCAAGTGTTCTGTAAGTGGTTTTATTGAATAACTAGCTTTCCCCCGCGACTCCGTCTGCCCGGAATTAAAAAACGTAATAAGTAGCCTATGTGTTTTTCCAAACTATGTTCTACATCTGTGCCAAATTTCATCAAGATCCGTTAAGACATTCGGGAGACACCTTAAAACAAACATCCATCCATCCAAACATTCGCATTTATAATACTCGTATTAGTAAGATAGTTATTGTTATCCAGTGGTTACGGCCTATCAAAAAGTTTGGCACACGGTATAGAATTTTAGATATTGATCCAGCGAACAAAACTCATTACAATAAGCCGGCTTAGAACTGAATCTATCAAAAATTAAGAGGCGAGTTAGTATAGTTTATGCCGCGATAAATTTAATTTAACGGTACATCGAATTACCGATAAATTTAAATAATTTAAATACTTTTTTAAAATTACATAAGTGAACTGTGTCTATTGTATACTAGAGAATATGAATCAAAATTACACCTGGTTCTCCAAAACCGGTCTAGTCGTTTAGGTTCTTGAACGTAATAATGAAATGAGCGTTATTCCCCCATTTTCCCCAATTCAAATATTCCTCACGAGTCAGTCAACCAGACAGTTATTATCAATAGAAATAAAAGGTATAAGTAAACGCTAGGACAGATTAACAAATTGCTGTAATAAAAAGCTACATTAAGAACACCAATACACTATCACCCGCTACGGACTGCTCAAGACGTGACTAAAATCCACATTAAAATAAATTTCTTTAGAGATTCCCGTTCAGTTTTAATTCTCAACACGTACATTTGTTCACTGCAGTAGATGTTTCTACGAGGGTGAATTAACTTCAATTTAAGTTAAAGAAAGCTTTGAAAATTATAAATCACTGAATGCGTAGAGCGTTCTGTGCGATGGAGGATACAGATTCTGGAGGCTTTATTACACGACTCATGGTCTGGACAAAGTTTAGCTTTTAAAAGATTTAGTATAGACCTAGAAAAGTACAAAGACATGTTAGATGCAGTCGCTGGACGCTGCTACGAGGTACGAAAAGACTTACATATATTATATGTATTTACATATATGTGTTTTACAATTTATTAATTTGTGAGTAGAAGATTGCTATGAGTCTTGATTCAGTATTGTAGTATTCATTTCATAGAAGTATAGTTTGAAGTAAAGCTAAAAATGAAGTTAGAATTTTCAGCTCTTAAAAGTGTAAAATAATCCTTTTTATGAAGGCTCTACGATAAAGAAAAAGATGTCTGCATTTAAAACGTATATTTTAAATTCTATATGACGATAAAATATGTAACTATCTATAATCCCAGTAAATTTTGAAGTAAGTTTAACTACAAAAAGTAATATTTTAGTAACTCAATATTTGAATAATGCACACTTATAGAAAGAATCAAGTGTCTTAAAATGTCAATTTATTGCAATATTTTTACGAAGTATTTTTGTTGGATTTTCATTGTTATGAATAAAAGTTTCATTTTATAATAATCAGAAACAAGAGAAACCTTTTAAGAAAATTGTTAGAATTTACATGAAAAGAATATTGCGAGGGCAGTTTCTGGTAATCCGTTAGGATCGTGCCAATATATCGTCAAATGGGGCGATGGTAATAACATTACACGGATTCATGAATATACTCGTTCACTTGTATGAGGTCATTTACATTTTGTACATTTCTGTGCATCTTTATATTCATTCATATTATATTACTTTGAAACAGACATGTACTTTAAAATTAGATGATTTTAATATTTTGCTAACTGACGCTTTCTTGATTTAGGTTTTGAACATGAACAAATAAATTGTCATGTGCTTTTAATAAATACTAAGGCTAAAAACTAAAACCTTTAATGTACTTATATAAGTCATTATTAATTAGACAATCTTATATACAAATAGATAGTGATTTAAATAAAGGCCGGCTTTAACAAATTTTCATCTGAAGTGCTAAGCTCTCAAGGGACTTACGGGCAAGGTCCGATGGGTCAACTTGATTACGATATCGAAAGGTCAAGACTTTAACAATATATTTATCTATTTATTAACAAATATTTTCATTGCATACTTTTGATTTTTTTTAATTCTAATAAAGAAAGATTTCAGGTACATATAGTACAAGGGTACCACCTTCAGACGAGAGATCTATGTACATTGACAAAAACCTCTGCGATCGGTATATAACAAACGCTGCGTTATGTTTTACGTATGTACATTGATTGCTATGATCGACTAGAATAATTGGTTGTTTAAAGATCTACCGGTCGATCGCGATCAACTTTTTAGCTAATCTTTCATCTAGTAGGTAAAGATTAACAAAGCCAATATTTAATCGATAGCGCTACGAAAAACACATGCAATTAATAGTAAAAATTCCACTTGCTAACACTCTAAGTAAATAAAAACAGTCGCCCGATGAGTAAAAATATAGGTTACTGCATGCATAAATAATTTTTTAAAACTCATCCAATCTTTAAGCCTGATGCAGAATATGTAAAGTAATGAGAAAGGTAAAACTTTTTAAATTTTGATAGTACATCATTTATCTATGTGTAGCAGCAAGCATGGATGAGCCTCACGTAGAACAATACGAAGGGTATTTCGACCAGTTTTATCGGCTTTGCGCTGTAATCGTCTAGTATTAAGTACGCCTATGGTATAAATTGTGTGTTTATTAACATGACACATTTATTTATATGCTACTACTAGCTGTCGCCCGCGACTTCGTCCGCCCGCAATTAAAAAAACTTAATAAGTAGCCTATGTGTTCTTCCAGACTTTGGTCTATAACAAATTTTATCAAACAAAAATCCGTCCATCAATCCATTCACACATTCGCATTTATAATATTAGTAAAATTATCACAAATGTGATGATTTAAATGCAAAAGAATAGTTTTTTTACAATCTTTCACGTAGCACTTAAACATATTCACATGTAACCATTGATAATGTGGGAGTAGACTAAATTATAACCTTTGATTTTTTTCACTAAATTTATACAAAGAATTCCATTTCTTTAATTCTTAATTTTTCAAATTTAATTTAATGTCATTTTTGAAATACCGTAATTCTATCTATATATATAAAAGAAAGTTGTGTTAGTTACACCATTTATAACTCAAGAACGGCTGAATTGATTTGACTGA
>DWHV01000008.1:0-30063 GCA_018248035.1 Papilio joanae | reverse complement strand
CGGACATAGGATAATTTTTACCCCGTTTTCTATTTTTTATTCCGCGCGGACGGAGTCGCGGGTAAAAGCTAGTTTCTTATATATCTATATGTAATACTCCCGTTTTCGTAAAATTGGTTGTTAAACCTAAACAAATGAAGTTCAAACGCGAAATATGGTTTTATTTACTGGGTTGATGATGAAAATTGGATTTCGTGCCGCTTCCTCATCTGTTGCTTTTTGTTAAAAATATGGATATTAACTGCTAAGGAATAGCAATTTTCATTTCATTGTAATCAATACGCACAAACCGTATACCATATCCACATTTTTGAGAACCCGCTGGGCGAGTGCAAGTTCTCCGGGTATTTTTTATGCAAACCAGAATGGCAACACTCTTTAAATAGCTCAACTACCATGGAACATTCTTTTTATAAATAACAATTTCAATGTAGCAAGAACAAAAAACGTAATAAGTAGCCTATGTGTTTTTCCAGACTATGTTCCAGACATCTGTGCCAAATTTCATCAAGATTCGTTGAGCCGTTCCGGAGATACATTCGCATTTATAATATTAGTAAGATGTAATCCGCTTTAGCTCGATAAATATTGAATATTCTGGACATAAGATTGAGGAATCTTGCTGTGTTAAAAATGCTTTAAATATTTGTAGATGAGTAGATGGTTAACGATTTTAACTTTATCGAACATGATCCACATGTCATAAACCAAATAAGAAATAATGACGTGAAAAACTATAAGCATATTATTTTATCGAATCAATTAAAGAGAAAAACATTATTATCTATGTTACAGATTAAGCAGGATTTGGTATAACGTGACTATAATTGCTTTTACTGCAAAAAAATAAATATCGCATAGATGCACGTAACTTGAAACATATTATAATAACATACATATATAAACGATAATGAATACGCACTTATTTATCTTATTGGACATTGTTATTGTTTCATAATTTGTTTTATAAGCACTTTTTAAATTGAAACAAGGTTATTTTAAGGTTTTTTATTATATTTTACAGTGTGTTTTTTTTCTTCCTTTTTTTAATTTTAATATCTGGAGAAATTTATAAATACAAAAAAACAATATCTCTGCAGCTTAACGTAATTAACATGTGCATCGATGTACTATATACTCTTAAATACATGTACATAAGTAAATATCAGAGTGTGCCATGTGGGAAAATGGTAAATACCTTATGGTGTAAATAAATCTGTTTACTTTATAATTGATTAATTTTAAAATATCAATATGTTTATTAAATATAGTAAATAAAGGTAAACAACTCTTTAAAAATATCTTCGCAAATTTATTATATATTTTAATATATACGTGTAAAATGATATGAGTATCGACTGTCGACTTTGTCGGTTTTTCCCATGTTTTTTTTCTCAGAAAGAACGAGAAATAAACGGTTATATTTATGTATGAAAGTATCGACAATGGAAGCCCACGGTTACTATGTTAATTTTATACATCACAGAGAAAGCTTTCACGACAAACAGAAGCGGAACTTCCAAAAATTACGCTTGATTGATATTGTGCACGTATTTAGTATACAATGTAAGACGTGACTAGAAACTTCCTTCCTACGACTATAACAAAGCATTTTGTAATATAATTAAATACTTTAAATATTTGTTGGTGCTAATATTAAAAAAATATTAATGACTATAATCAGAAATATTTGCCAGTATGGCCATTTACAAGATTGGTATTACCACTATACATCTAGCAGAGAACATATTTAGCTGATTCACAGATGCTTTATCTTGCCTTTTTACGTGTTATCTTTCGAAACACTTATATACTGACATCCCACTAATTTTGTTTGAAAAAACAAAAAAACGATATGTTATGTTAAATCGAAAGCGTTAGTCAGCTTACCATCGACTTTAGTGTGGTGTGGCGAAGGCGGGGCGGACTCTCCGTCGGAGTGCAGACTGTAGGAGTGCTCTGTCTTGATAGGCACGGCGCCTAGCGCATCTGTCATCAGCCGGTCGTGCAGAACCACACCCGACTTCGCCTCGCGCTCCACCAGCCAGTCGCTCATGTCTGAGTCTTCGTCCAACACATCTTGCATCTCCTGTAAAGACGAGACATAGATTTATCAGAAACTGGGACTATATATAAAATCAATAATGTCGATAATGATAATTTTTGTAATGAACATCCGCAATAGAAGGCTTACTTACGGCCTTTTAGTTGTAGGTAGTAAAGGAGAGTATACATTATTGGATAGGAATGACCAAAAGGATAAAATTATGCAACAGAATTTGCTATCTTACTGAAAATTAAGATGACAAATTAATTGCATACAGAATAACGGAAGTAAATTAATAGATAGGCGGTATAATCTTTGAATGGCCCTTACTTTGTGATATTAAGAAAATATATATTTAGTACTATCGTTTTAGAATATTCTAAAACCCTATTAATAAATTATTTAAATTTTGTTAAAGGAGGGGTTCTCAGAAAGGCAGCTATGTTATCGGCGTATTGTGATCAATGTCGCATGAAAGCGGTGCTTCATTCGATTTCAATCACGTCTAGCGTCACGTCGCTGTTCTCTTATGCGAGAATTCGCACGTGAGTTATGTTAATGTACTGATTCAGAAGAAACTGCTGCCGTATGTTGCGACCTAGGGCGAGGCCTAATCATCTTGGTAATATTTCCTACGAGGGCAGAGAAGTGAGATAGACCGGTATGACAGGGCACTATCGTTTGAAAGTACACATAAGCCCTTCGTACTACATAACTAATACTGTAGATATACTTGCGTCGCGAGTATCGCGTAGCGCACACTCCGTACACACTACATTGAATCGTCTACGTGAGCTGTCTATTCGGTCAGTACAACACGACTACACGACTAAAACGAATTTAAAAATGTCAACTCTACACTTTTCTCAGGACAATCTTAACGACGGCGTTAACGAGGAAATAACAAAATGTCAGCGACGCGTCACTGTGTACGAACCTCTATATTATATTGCGTAAGTCGCTTAGACACTAAAACCGCCGGTTTCGAAGGTTTACTTAGTCTTGTATACGGAGGGACTTAATAATAAAACAATAGCAGTACTGCACTGTTCTATTGCACTATTTTGCCTTTGTGTGAAACTAGCATTATGGATGAAAGCAATGATGTGGATTATAAAGCTATTTTTATATATAGTATGAAATATATTTCTTCGGTGATTATTCTTGTTGAATTTGAACTTAATTAATACAATTTAAACCACGTGTTATGAATATTCTATGCAAAGTATTTGATGGCTTGAGTGTTAATGAACTTCTTACCAACGTATACATTTCCGCGAAGCGTGGCCCCAGTGTTCATACGGATATTTGCTAAGGCTATTATCACATAGAGACGAAAGGCAATGGACCCGCAGCAAATGTGAACTGTCACCGGTCAATGAAGAGGTGTTAATTACATCAATTTACAACTATTTTTTTCTAATTTTATCTAATTATGGTTAACATATTCATGATTATTTCTTGGCCAAAAGAAGCATAATATGTAGTTATAGCAGTGTTAGACATTAGGCCTAGCAAAATGTCATAAGATTTTTGTATTATATATTTAAAAAATAATTATAAACGAATTCTGTTTGGAGATAGTTCATTTTAAATTTCTCTAAACTAAATGGTATTTAAATGTGATTAAGTTATGGTTTGAGATTTTTCAAAATGTAGAAAGTAACATTATACAAAATTAATTAAGGTCGTTAGAATATGATTTTGGAATTTAAAAAATTCAAATGACTCCGGACACGACACGGCAGCTGTTTTAAACGTAATTTATAACAACGAATTTAGAAAGTTTATTAATTTCTGAAAAGTTATTCATAATTATTATCAGATATCAGTACATTAATTATTATTTATTATTAATACATAAATCAGAATAAAAATGCTACCGCAGTTACAATTTAAATGATTTAATTTAACAGCTCGGGTACAAGTCATAAACAATGAACAGAAGCGACCCTAATTATTCACGCGGTTTATTCACGCTAAAGTAATTTATTGATGTAATGATTTGAACGCATAAACTCTGGGTCACGATTTCGGTAGCTGAAAGTATCTAGTGAAAGAGTCTAAATGTGTTTATAAAGTCCATATTGAAGTTATATTCTACTACAAATTCAATGTAGCAATAGAAAGGACTGTGAGAATTGTGGCGATATTATGCCAAATGTAAATCAGTCAATTTCTGCCTACTCTTCGGGACCCACTTATTAAGTCTTCACCCCCTATTAAGTACAACGAGATGAATTTTGAATAAAGTGTTTTGTTTTTGAATATCCTGAGGCTTATATTGTTAGTGTCGGAAGCTCATCAAGCAGTCAGTGTGCGCGCGGGTGCGGGCGGGCGCGGGCGCGGGGTCGGCGACCGCGTTCGGCGGCCGTTCGTTCACCGCACTTGCTCTCCGCCAAGGTGAGGGACAACGATAATGGAGTGGCGTTAGAAACGCGAATTGATACGTTATATTGACCTCGTCGTACAAGTGCCTGGCTCTATTTTTCTATGTTTTTTGTAGAATTTAAATTAAGCATTTATGTTAGCTGCAGATGTAATTATTTGCTCGACTGATGGGAGAGTGGCGTATTTAGATACACACGTACGTTTCCAGTTGTATTATGTTTTGGTAATTCAGCATTTTTATAGTTAGTTTAAAATGCCTAAAAACTTTATTTTTTAATTGGATTCATAATTAATTAATAAAATATGTTTTTAAAGCTTTATTAAAGTCTCAGTGTCGTGTCTGATTAATTGTTCTAAGTAAATGCTAGAGATATAATTGAATTGAGCGAATAATTGTCTTGTAATTTATCAAGATAACTAGTTACTGCTTATTAAATACAGTCCAGTCTGTAAGGTGCTTGATCTGTGCAATTTTTGTCAATATTTTTAAATCACTGATCATCAATCATCTTATAACTGGTCAAGGTTGAACCATTAATGACTTTACATCGTAAGTGTGAGTTTTCACTGCTTCAAATACCAAGCTTTCTGTCATGTCAATGAAGTCACAACAAGTTATACACTTTCGGAATAACAAATGATGAGTAATGAATGACTTTTCAGTTTTTTTGTACGTCGAATAATTCGATGTCTTATAAATTGTTTATGATCGAATTTTATAAATTCAAGGCACATTCCTAATACTTATGCAGTACCCAAATACATCGCGACTTGCAGGCTATTGCCCCTAGGGTCCCGCCTCGACGTTCAACCGTATGTGGGAAATACCGAACCGTAAACTATTCCGTACGTGACTACAATCGTAAGTGGCTTCCGAGACCCGGTTAACACTTCATATTACCGTGGGCTTCCACTGCAGAAACATCCATATAATTTAAAAAAAACACTTAAAAGTAATTAAAGTATATAGTACAAGTCTTTTATAATAAGCCAAAGGTGAGAGAGTGAGAGACGGAAAAAAATTGCATATTTTTTATTCCTATTGTCACATGCAATTTTTTTTTTAATTAACAATACCGTATTTATGTTAAGGAATAAAAAATCATTAAAATAATTTCGACTTAACGTACTTATGTAATTTAAAACTAAATGTCATAAATATTAAAGAAGTTATTTTAATGGTACATCCGTCTAAACAAGACGAACCGGTATTGTTCTAACAAATCAACAATAATATTATCTCTTTAAGATAGCAAATTATTAGCAGCGTTATATCATACTAATTGAGTTCTCGTTCGTAACTCGAAGTTTCCTACCACGGTCTTGCTTATTATAGTATGTTTTCGTGCCTGTTTCGTTGCATGCATGAGTTGTTACAATTAGACACGACGTAACGTCTCCGATCGACTTTGCAGCGAGAATTTAAGTGTTCACTTTCTACTTGAAATCAGTGCCGGGGTATTAGTTTGATGTGAGGTGTGAAATTGTACGTCTAAACTCTTCCGATTTACTGCAACTTGTGTTCAATGAGTTTTAAAATAATTAAAATAAAGTACCTAATAGCTTCATTGTACTGTAACCTTCCGATGTTACCCTCTGTTACCTAACCGTCCCAATTTTGTTGGTAAATCAAAGTTTTTTTTTTGTTATTTTACTTTCAAGTACGCTATTGTGTAGATCTTGTACGAAACAAAATACGATCTCGGTATTTAGTGATCTAACTAAGCTATTATGGCTTCAGCCATAGCGACAGTACAAAGTTCGAGATGGAATTATTTTATTGTACCTATATTTTATTTCAAATAGATTACAACGTGTTTTTGTGCACATGTTCCGGCACTCGCGGTTAGTAAAACACCGAAATGACTTCAGAAATTAAAACAGAACAGTCGAATTTTTGCATTAGCGAGAAACTCTGGTAAAAGATAAATTTCTATCAGTGAGAAAAAATATCGCACTCCCTTGGACTCTCATTGCCCATTTTCTAATGTATTACGCACGAAGTACGATAAAATGTATTTTCGTCAAGTGTCAACGTGAAAGTGATTCGTTACGATCAACTCAGCTTTGTATTTTGATAAGTAACAGTTACGTAGTGCTGTTCCGGATTTATTTCAGTTCGTGTTCGACACAATCGCAACACGGCATGCTTTCCAATGCACTTTTTCTTTAACCTTTTTCCATTGAAACATATAAAAGAAAGAATAAATTGTACTTTTTAGAAGAAGAAAAAAAATTACAGATAACAGAATCTTGTTTTAGATTGATTACTTGAATTAGTGTCTTACTAATCCAGTATTATTTTACATAATATAGAGCCCAGTATAGAGAGCGTCGGTGGCTCAGGGGTTAAGCACTTGACTTGTAATCTGTAGGTCCTGGGTTCGGATCCCGCCATGTACTAATGTATTTTTCGATTTATACACATATGTGTGAATTCCCGGGAGAAAAAACGGTTACGCGGCTCACCACATGTCACGTTCCGTCTGGTGCATTTGGCTACACTAAATGGAAGTCCGGAATCTCTGCTTACTCCTCTGGGTTATAGGCGTGATTGTGTTGTGCATTACTTTATATAGTCTACAGTGAATAAAAAAAAAACTCTACCACACAACTTATCTTTGTAGAAGGTTTGAAGGTATAAATATTATTCAGCAACGTTCTGTTTACATCATTATGTGTTTTGCTATTCATCAATACAAAAGTTTAAAGAAAAAAAAATCCGTAAAAAGGTTTCCAAAGTGTGTCATCTATTCTTACCATTCACACGATCGTCCGTCACGTTTAGTGATGCGCATCAACGCAAAGGTTAAATGTAAATAAATAAATAAAAAAAGAATCATATTTACACATTTTGGAATCGTGTGCGCGTGCAATTAGGCAACTTGCTTCGTGAGTTAGAAACTAGTATTGGCAACTATCCGCATCGACCCCACTCCCGTACCGCATGATTGAGAAGTGAAAATTAATGCGTGTTCGAACATGTATGTCACTGTATGGATTTTTGTACACTGTTACATGAAACTAGAGCAACAATTGTATGAAACATATAACATACCTTAGTACATAATTATTTAATTTATAAATCATGGCTGCAAAGGAACAATCACAGAGCGAACATTTTCAACCATCATCATCATCAACTCACGATACCTCCCCACCGAGGGGCTCGGAGACTACCCAAAGTTAGGGATGACTAGGCCATAGTCAACCACGCTGGCCTAGTGCGGGTTGGCTGACTTCACACATATAATTGAATTTCTTCGCAGATATGTGTAAGTTTCATCACGATGTTTTTTTTCACCATAAGACATTTTCAATGATAAAATAATTCAACTTCATAAATTAAATTATTTCAACATTGATGTCTTATAACTTGGAAAACATTTATAACTAAATTGTTTAAACTTTCGTGAGACATCATAATTAATTAATTAACATTTATAACTTTAAATATCAAATTGTAATAATAAATATTTCACAAACGTCGTCGTAAGAGCAATTTCTATCGATCGTTCATTACTGCGCATGTTAACACCTAAAGCAACACGCAGATATAGTGATATCGACCTAATCTCACGATCAATAGCTGGGGGGCTGTGATTAACGAGTTTTGGTAGCATAACAATAATGCCAATTAAAATTTATCTCTCCACACGTCGACATAAAGGTCATTTTGCATCATCGCAACACAATGTTGTTGTGACCTTTAGATTGATGATAAAAAAGCACGTTTCTTTAACATAACGGGGCCTAATACATTTGGACGAAGACACATGTATTATATTAATTAAAATATAATCACTTAGGAATCATATCCATGACTAAACAAGATTGTAAAATAACATGTTACAATCTCTTTAATAATTCATTGTATTAAGTTTCAAAATTAAATCCATATCGTATATAAATAGTTAAATAATAGAAAGTGAACTGTTAAAAAATTGGGAAGTTTTAAAATGTATTTGCATTGACACAACATTTTCATTTCTAGCACTGCCACTGTTCTTTAATGTTAAAGTGCCTGCAAATATTAACAAATTACGAAGTAACTATTTATCTCATTTCAACTCTATAATAGGACTGCAGGAAAAAAATAACTGCATTTTAGTAAGATTTATTTTTAATTTAGCACACATTAGCATGAAAAATAAATCTGTTTTTATTTACTAGATGAAGCCCGCGACTCCGTCCACGCGGATTTTAAAAAACTTAACGGGTAGCCTATGCGTTCTTCCAGGTTATGTTCTACATATATATGCCAAATTTAATCAAGATCCATTGAGCCGTTCCGGAGATACCTTCAAACAAACATCCATCCATCTAAACATTCGCATTTATAATATTAGTAAGATACAAAAGACGTACTTTAATATGTTGTATAATACATAAAAAGAAACATGTAAATTTGTATTACTGTATATCAATATATTGTATTACTATTGGTGATAATTTTAAATGGCTTCACTAAAACATTTTGTCAAGAAAAAAAAAATCGCTCTTTATGGCTGTCTTTTTAGACATAAAATAGCGTACCGTTATATCTACGAGCAATGAACGATTAATCAAAATAATCTATCAACGATTCATTGAATATGAGAGCCGAAACTGTTAAACTATTGAAAGACTTTTTCTTTTATTAAGCAAAATTCATTTGCGGGAAAGAGACAACAAATAAAACGCTGTACGTAATCAATTACCAACAAGATTATTTTATTGCATAGCTTTTTTTTAAAAAGCGTATTCGTAATGGTGCTGAGAGATTCGTTCCGGTAATTCAGTATTGATCAGTAATTGTTTGAATGCATCTCGGAACGTTGCAACTTCTCACGTTATTATTTAGATATAAAAAAACATTATTTTTGTGCTGTTTATCTTTGAGTGTTTATAGAAAGTCCGATAATGTTCTATCCACAATGACATTATGCCTACCATAATGCCTAGCTTTAGTGCAAAGAGACACTTACGGCAGATTGCTGATATTGTTGCTTAAACTGAGAACTCGGTTGAAAAAAGTAGGAAGTCTAAGTGATTTTCAACAGAAAAGACAGAATTAAAATTGCAATAATATTACTGTAATTTATTACCTGTAAACACAAGTTGACAGATTAATTACGAACTGTAAAAGTCAAAGACAATAATCACGTACGAACGTTTTATCATCAACTCTTTTTTGGCAAGTGGAAGTTGTATGAGGTCGGTAAGATTTACCCGAGGTATGAATTCATTACCTTTCAGTTCGAATCCGGACTAAATGCAAGGATAACTAGGTTTTAATGCACTTTTAACGTGTTATTACACAGGGTGTGCTTTTTTGCAATGGCCCGGTTTACCGACATGTCAGGAATAAAACCAGTTCAATAAATATAGTATAATACGATATTCAACAACCGGCTTAATTTAATTTTATCTAGTGGAATGACGAAGGTATTGATTTTTTATTTATTTTTTGTAGTCGATATGCCTGTTTTTGAACGGTAAAATTGGTGGTTGACTTATGTTAATACTGTGACGTCTATTAAAATAAAGATATTTTTTTTACTTTGTTGGCCGAAAATTTTAAACTGTTGCACATAAATTTACACAAGATGAGGTTTTAATTAATTCTGTAGGTAATATAAAATGGCAATAACATTATGAAAAAGTCTTTAAATTACTAATTTTAAAACTGGATTGCATTCCTTCCACTTTATAAAAAAAACTTTCTAATCGAAAAACCAATTAAGTTAAAACAAGTTGAATAAAATTTAAAATACAGAATAATAAAACGGTTTGCATAAAGAGATGGCCAAAAGGAATGACAAATATTTATGGTGTTCTAAAATTTACACAAATAATTTAAGATATCGGTTTACTTATTTTTTTTATCATAAAACTTTAAAGCCTTACATACACTGTCGAAACACATGTACAATCAAGGCCCTTCGCGATGTTCCACTTACAGAAAAAATCCTTGTTTTATGCAACGAGACAAATTCGCCCTCTTCTTACAAAATAACTTCATATTAGTAAAAATCAATTAGTCGTATACCACTTTTATCGTGCGTGTTATTGTTTCCGGATCGTCGTTTCAACGCTTACAAAATGTTCTAACGTCTGTCGTTAAGGTGGAATACCTCCAGATTCCTGATAGTGCAACGACATTATATTGTCTCTGTTTTTAAATAATGAATGAGAGGGATGCCAATATGTTTTCGTACATGTGTTGTTACAATGGAAACCTGCGGTTATACTATTTCAAAATATGAATATGAAGGTTGTTTGATAATGTAAAGTTCATCTCCTGCTTCTTCTTTTTCTACCGATCACCATTAACGGAAACAATTTGAGAAAAGATTTGGTTGCTTGTTTGTTTGAATTGAATAGGCTCCTAAACTACTGATCCAATTTGAAAAATTCTTTCACTGTTTTGAAGCTACACTATCCCTGGCTGACAAAGTCTATATTTATAACTAGATTTTTTTTTATTTCGCGTGGTTGAAGTTGCGGGCAACTGCTAGTGAAAGAATTTGGTGTAAGCGTTGGGCCTCTGCTTATGTCTATAAAACAGTTTTTATTTGATCTTCCGTTAACAGCGAAGCTTAAAGCGCGCGGATAACGTGCTACAACGACGTGTATCGATTGTCGGTCGACATTTATATGAACATGTTACTGTCACAACTCGAATGACCAGTTTGTTGAGAAAAATAAAAAAAAAATATGTTAATAATATCCTTCAGAAATCTATTCGCTGGGCGCTTTAAGAGAATGTCTCATGAAATATCAACGGGCGCAAGGAATGGGAGCATTTTTTGTGAGGTCTACTTTCACCGGCCGATAGTTGATTCGCATCCGGTTCGCTCGGTACTCGGTACCGTTTTCGTATTGACCATTATCTCGATTGGCGCTCGCTGCGCGTTTTGTCTTGCTCGCAATAAACATACGTACGACATTCGAAAATTAATTATACTTGCACCAGTTATGGAAGCACACTTCTTGATACTTGAAAACTTAAAGTTTTATGTTTCAGAAATAAAAACAAATGACTATGATCTATACGCTCCTAAACAACTGGACAGTTGAAACTTTGGTTAGTTGTTCGGAGGTTGTCAGTGAAGTTTTGTAATGAGTCTTGTATAATAGAACATATATAGATGCATTATTATTTAATAGATAAGTAGAAGCTAAATAGTATAAATTAAGTAACCTTATGCTTGTATTATTTTAAATAACAAAAGATACAAGTGTAAAAGTACTTTGATTAACAATGGACGTTGCACAATTCATCATATTTTACATTAAATATGTATCGAGACTAATAAAATCAAAACGATTCTCATAACTATATATTACTTTGTAATATGCTATTATCAAGGTAAGGTATTTAAAATTCAAAATACAATTTGCAAGTCATACAACTCTCTACGGGAGATAAATTTATCTCTACTTATCAACTGTAACCTTCGTTTACATTAACGTAGGATAATAATAAAATAACAAAAAATGTAAAACATGTGGAGTTTATGTTTAGTACAAACTGAATTAGACATGTTTTGCAATGGCAAAGTCAAAATAGTGTAAAAAACGAACCTCCAAATATTTATATGTTAAGCATAATTTTATTTCGCCTCTATCCAATGCAAAAAAGTAGATACTACTTTAAAATCATGATGCACAATTAAATTTTTAGCAACAAGAAATATGTCGAAGAAACAAGTCTTGAATATCATCCCATAAATCTATTTTGAGCATGAAATCAAGCAACATGTTTATGGCATAAACTTGTCAGCGGCTAGTTACGCGAATTATGTTTTAAAGCATGGCACAGAGGCATCTGATACTGAGACAAGCATCTGTTGCATCAGTATGAATGTGGAACGGCGCATTGAAAAATGGGTCGGCGAATAATAGATGAGGTATCCATGAACGAGACGAGATGATACGGACTATAAGACGCTACTCGACATCGTCAAATTGTGGATTTCCATTCCCAAAACAGTCGTACAAAATATTATATTAATCCTCTTGAATC
This sequence comes from Papilio joanae, assembly GCA_018248035.1. Classification (NCBI taxonomy): domain Eukaryota; kingdom Metazoa; phylum Arthropoda; class Insecta; order Lepidoptera; family Papilionidae; genus Papilio; species Papilio joanae. The sequence continues at coordinate 17,614 of DWHV01000008.1, read as the reverse complement.
TTCTGAAAAAAACTGAGATAAGTTCCCATGGTAAGGTTTTTAATGCCCAGTTTACATTATTTCAGCCAAGTGAATAAATCCAGCATTATAACTGGAAATATGTAAATTAGCATTACTCTTCCTGGTATTATAATTATATAAGTATTGGTAAATAAAGTTCAGGATTAATCTAGAGCTTAAAGATAATATTTAAATAGACTCGATAGTTACCAATGGTACAATGACAATGTAAGAACGATCTCAATGTAATTAAAATAAAAGTTTTAGAAGTAATTTTTGAAACGATATTTCAATGAACGAGTTCAAAAGGAAAATCTCACAAATAATAAAAATGTTGGTCGCTCTAACAATAGTCAAACTGTTGCTTGAACAATTCTTAGAAGCGCAGTTCGTGATTCAGTTCCCCGGCCGAGTTACATGGACGTTTGCAAAACGAGGTTGCACCTTAACAAATCAAACATGAAAATTGACGACTTCGCAGAACTAGATATAACTAAATGTTGCGGTACTCTCATCAATAAAACTGTTTATTTCAAAAGACGATCATGTACACAGAAAAGTAATGATTCTATTTTCAAAAGAGAATAAAAAGGATGGCATTAAGATTATTTTAGTTAATGAAAGTATTAAAGAGCTTTGTTTTATGAAACAATTAAATGGTGATCGTAAAATAAGCTCTAACTACCACTAGCACTCTAGCACTAAATCTACAAGTATAACTAACACTACGTTAACAGAATGGCATAAGCAAAGTTGTGAATCAAAGTGAAAATATTAACAAAAGACTACTCAATAAAAAAATAATAATTTGTATTAGAATTAAAAAAAACATAAGTAGAAAAATAGTGTCTTAATTTTGTCCCAAATATATGAAGCATTTTCCCGTTGATAATGTACGTAGATTTTATTCGTTGGGAAAACGGCCATCAAGAGGAAAATTCAGTTCCGGCACATTTTCCTCACGTCACTACGAATTATGGGAATATGGGACTATGCTCAGATAATTACTTGTTTATACGAAGCCTTCTTCCTTTAAGCTTGGGTGGCAACATACATGCTAGAAAATTAACATATCGTTCGGACACACTGACGCCTTGTATTTAACGGAAAATGACAATTTTGTGTTATGTTTAACTCGTATGTTCTTTAATATATTTTATCAATTATTATCGCAAGTGATTGTATATTAATTATATATTATTATTAAATTATAACATGTCTATAAAATAGCGCATTTATTGCATTAGCGCATTTGAGGTTAACAGTTTAAAGAATATTAGATACTCTCAGATTTTTTTTTTGTTAAGGATATGAGGGTTTTCGTCGTCTCTAAACTGTTTCTTCGTCTGTATCAACAGATCAGATCTGACTTATTTAACACCTGTAGGTTAATATTTGATACAGAGAATAAATAAAAGTTTTATTAAGAATTATATTGCTAAGACTTCTAATCAACTAAACATTGAATATTAAAAAGGCAGTTATTTTGACTTAGAGTATACGGAGGCAAAAAATCTTTATACTTGTAAATTGTTTCCGATAAGAGATTTGAGGAATGATTCACGGATGTGGTAGCACGTGTCACATTACCGTGACATCTGTAGCCTTTGAATGGCAACCGGAGAGACGTCATCGACGTCTAGACGAATTTTATGGTGTCAATGACGTCATTGTTCCACTCCTCTCACCCACCTATTTACATCTTATCAGACAGGACTGTATCTGGACGATCGATTTTTAGTTACCATGGCAATTGATTAAAAATGTATCATCCATAGAGCGGACAGTAGAAACATTTCCATACGATCGTAATAACATCAGTAACGAAAACTTAGCAGTGTTAAACTATATTAGTTACCTGGTGGTAACAAGTGAATTACAGTTTAGTTCGTACAAAACAGTTTGGGATGTACTTCATAATACAGTGGATTCTTTTATGTTATAAATTAGTCAGATATATAAAATTTTCATATATCATACAAACAAGTTTAGATCCCTTTTAAATTAACTATCAAAGCTGATACGATGAGAGTGGAATTTTTTATAAAATAACAGGTATTATAACCACTTTTACCTTTTCAATTATCCAGTCGCTATCGCGAACAAAAAGTTTTGTAATTTAAAATACAATAAATTTTTAATTCAGTTTTGTTGTAGAAGCTAATTGATTTCATTGCCACAAATCGCCGATATAGATTATATTTTATTTGAAGGTTCAGTAAATACAAGTACGTCATATGTGTGTCATATATTTCACTATATCACCTACAAAAGATAATACAATATCAATAATCCTATAGATAAATTTCAACCTTGATTTTTACAAACAACTTAATTAAAATATCAATAAAAAGCATGAAAAAATATTAACACCGAAAACCGCGTTTTAATTTTCTTTTACCGCTAGTTTGTTTGTGGGAAGAGGTTCAATATTCTTAATAAGGTTAAGGCGGTCTGAATGAGAACTGGGTAGGCGGTGTAGTTTTCCCGCCACATTTAATTTTCCGGCAGGCTTTGCTCGAATACAGACAAGTGTCTCGGCGCCGTCGCCCACGCGCGCCCTCTGCCGGCACCCGCTAAACTCCTAGCGTCAAATTATTTTTAAATGTCACTTATGGAAGTACAATCGTGCAGAAAATTGCTAAAGATAATAACTGTACGATTTTGACTCTAAGCTGTCTAGATCTTTCTTAAATGCATAAATGTGGAGTTTAGCACTGAAAGCGAATTTATGTTAAGTTGATTTAATCCATTGAATATAACGTTTATAGTCCAGAATTTAATTCAATTCAGAATGTATTTTTTTCTGTCCAATATTATGGGTAGTCATTCTGTTGTTAACATCCTACTTTTTAAAACTGGTAAGGCTAATGTAACAAGACAGTTTTCCGTATGATTGTCCGTGCAGTCGGTGGCGGGCGGAGGCGGGTCTACGTGACGTCACGGGCGCCGCTGTCGTCACCATGACGCCCTCTCGACCCACGCGCTCCGGGACTCCAATTTTCTCAATTTTCCGCGCCCCTGCCGCCGTCTGCGCCCGCTGATAACCCACATACTACGACCAATAGACCTGATTTGCCTCACTCAACCTAATTCTTTTACTTAGGGGATCGACAGATGCAAGCGAAAAGTATTTGCCTAAGTCCTACATAAACGAGCATAAAAAAAGTTCAATATAATTGAATGACATTAATATTTTAAGACTTTTCTTTGTTTCATGTTTTGTCGGAACTTAATATTAAGAAGACTTTAAACATCTTATCTTAATCATGTACCAGAGGTATAGTAGTAAATAAAAAAAGAATTTTACGAAACCTTTTTTTTATCTGAATGGCTTAAACTATAGTAAAATAGTAGATGCGACATTCACCTGCTACATTTTGAGGCGTGGGTTGATACTTCCCACGCCTTTAACAATGGGCAGTAGTGAACGCACGTAGTACGTTAGAGCTCTAATAGTTATTAATACAACCACGCAGTGCCATTCTGTGAAATTACGCTTAGCACTGTTTCTTGTGACGTCATAGAGACACTAATTAAAGCTGTAATATCACTTGATTTTACATATACGTAAACTATAGCTTTAGACATTGATGTTAAAATAATAGAGAACATACTCGAAAACGAATTCAAAAATGGTAGAGCTAAAAGTTAATAGATTAGCTTATGATTGTATGTAATATTTTTAATATCAACCAACTGAACATACAGAATTATGTCAGAGCAGCGAATGATACCGTTTGTGATAGGCGCAGGAAGGAAGCGAGATTTATCAACGGAAACTCGTCTCAAAATTTTATTATGTACACAGTTAGAAGTAATATTCTAACTGTGTACACTTGAAGCTTGTTGCAATGACTATTGTTGTAGGAAGCAGATCAGTCAAATTAGGAATACTAGGACTTGTACTCACTACTAGTTTTAGAATGATATGATTCGTGTTTTGTTTCACTAACAATTTTATCTTATGTATCACTTCAAGCTTTCACAAGAAACATAAAATTGTACATTCTTAAAAAGAAAGTTCTTCGAAAAATTGTAGAAAAAATTTTCATTAAACATAAATGTATTATTGTATTTTATTTATTCAAGAAAGCAATCGTTCTGCCTTCACTTTAACTGTCTCCATAGTATCGAAGTGTTATAATAAAATTACAAGAGCATTAAATTCGCAACAGGTCGCTATCGTCGAAGTTAATGGTGTAGTTTGGAGTTGTCAGTAGCCGGTTTTAGTCAGACAAATTGATTTGGCTCGGTGAAGCTTTATTATCGATGTTATTTAGAAGATGACATACAAGTTTAAACATGAAAACTTAAGTACAGTCCGGCAAAAACCTTGGGATTTTTTTGACAGTGCAAGGGGCGTTAATGACTATTATAATTTATTTTCACTTATGTCTACCGGGTCAGATAAGTTTGTCGGACTATACATTATCGCTTGCTCGTTGGACCGAGCGCCAACCTGTTCAGAAACTAGAGTTCATGAATGCGTTTTAAAACCGTGATCGACATGAAAGCGTGACAGCGTTGCGTGTACCGATTTCTGAACGTTGCGTAAATATGGCGGCGTAATAGTGACAGATTATATTAAAAGGTTATTTTTTGATGATCAAACTTCGTGTTTGTAAATGTCAAACAGATGTCGAATACCGTGTAAATCTAGGAAATATTCAACTAACAATATATATACTATTACATAAGAATAAATTGCAGCCTTCTTCGAATCGAATCTTCAAGGGCTTTGAATGCAATCATCGATTAGACATTTTATCGATTTCAAGTAGCGTTATGATAGTGCTAACGGGATTCCAACTGACACAATCGAAATGCTCAAAGCGCGCGTCAAATCAACATTGTACGTAACGTCGTTCGCCATTCCAGGCCAGTCACGTGCGAATACGTAAATAAATCGTATTGTAGGGACGCGCCTCAATTCATTGCATTTAAATCGATTTAAATTCGAATCGCTTACTACTTTTTCTTACAATTAACCGCTTATAAATAATTTTACGACGCGTGCGTGCGTCTTTTTTGTTTATTACAATATTACTACGATTTTTTTTAATTATTCGTGAGAAAGTAGTATATTGAGAAAGTTGCGTAAATTTATTATTAAATTGATAAACCTTAAGTAACATGAAAATTTTAACTTTATCGCAATCATCTTACTTCTTACTAATACTATAAATGCGAATGTTTAGATGGATGGATGTTTGTTAGAAGGTATCTCCAGAACCGCTAAATACATCTCGCTGAAATTTTGCATTGATGTAGAACATAGTCTGGAAGAATACATAGTGTATTTAAGTTTTTTTTTGTTTATTTGAAAAAGTCGCGAGCAACAGCTAGTTATATAATAAAAGGAAACATTTAATGAATTTAACTAAATCGTTAAAACACAATACATATAGTTTGTTGATGTAATTCCTATTTTTATATTAAAATAATCTTTAATATTAGACATAGATACATATAATATTGTTACCTACAATATACACCAATAAGCAATATGATGTAACAGACAAACAGTTTACATAACTGAACAAGTCGTACAGTAGGCGTGGTACTGTCAGATAATGTTGTTGACAGGCGACAGTTTATAGCGGATTACTGGTATCAGAAGATGTTAACTAAACCGTAATACTAGTATTGGGATAAGAGCAAGTGTATTTACTGGTAGACCAAAGCAATAGTAAAAAGTTAAGACCACCTTTATCAAGGTACGAAGACGAAAAATATGTACTTTCCGTGGTTTTCACTCGTCGTTCTAATGGTCAATAACTAATATGGTTACAAACTGACTACGCGTTTTTAAATAAAGATAACTCTACTATAGGGGAAAAATAATTTATCCTGTCAGACAATAATTTTAGATAATACAATCGATAATTATATCATTATAGGTTAGAAAATATAGATCAAAGCTATATATGGGCTTCAGCTGTGTGGCAGACGTAATACCACGCCTAGATAAAAGTATCTCTGAGTGAAATGAACTCGTGTGTCGCAAGGAATGTAATTGCTCAATTGCCGTTGCCACGGTTACCCGCGTAGATAACGTCACGTGTGTTACCAGCTATAAATATCGGTATTCATGTTTGTAGGTTTGAGATGCAGATTTGACGAAAAAGTCTATGTATAAATTATAATCCATAATTTAATTTGATTAACTGGTAGGAAATTAATATTATGAAATTATTTTTCTTTGCTGTAGTCGGTAGTACGTGGTGTAGTAATTTTAGCGAGGGAGCATAGTTTTTTTTTTTTTTTATATAATATATTTTTAGGGAGATGTTCAAATGGAAAGTGGCAACACCGTTACATAGAACTCAGTGCCCCAGTTCGGCGATGACATTGCGCCAATTGTTAACGGTATAATATATATTTACTATTGCGATAAACACAGTTATTGCGTTAGCCTAATCATTATTATCAACTCCATATAATTTTACATACAAACCTTATTCAATCAACATCATAAAATGCTTAAACAATAAATATGGAGCTGTAGATAAAAATAGGCCTTTTAAAAATTTGGCTAGCGTAGAAAACATTTTAAGAAACTGTTGCTCTCTAGTTTGTAATAACATTTTAGTTAACTTTACGGTTTTTTTATTAAGTAAAATATTATTGATATGTTAATATTATTCAAGCAACTTTCTTGGGTCTATTTAATTTGGGTCTGCATTGGCCGCGGGCACAACAGGTTAGCCGTGCTCTAGTTTTCCCGGTATTTTATATAAAAAACCGCATTGCTTGACCGTTGCTGTAAAAGCCTGTCTTATGCAACGGAAACAAAGCCTGCTTTACTTGTAATCCGATTGTGGCATGCATGTAAGGCGTTGCCAAGACACTACAACATTTATCCAATAAAGAACTTTATGTTCATTAAATTTAGAGTGTGATTTGCTTGATTTGTGTTGATATTAGCCATGTATCGGCATATTTTCACATTCTCCGTCGCTGTACGTGCTGCGCTCGGGCCGTGAGAAGCGAGTCGTGCGTGCATACCGGCACGCCTAATATGTTCAAAATGTAAGATTTTCCAAACGCGTTCGTATAACAGAAGCCTTATTATTATTCTTTAAGTGCTTTTTAATTGGAATAATCAAGAATAAAACTAGGGTTGCCACAAGTTAATTATTAAAGGACAGGGATGGCAAACCTTTTACGTGTCATTTTTCTAAAGAAATATTTAATGACGTCATAGACGTGCCATCAAATAAATATAACTTTGTGATTAATTTTGGTAACATTCCGTAGAGTATCGACATTTGCGAATGTTCCTCTTATAAAATACCTATTATACACTTTTTTTCGATTTAATGATCTATACTAATATAATAGAGTAAACATTTTTTCTAACGCAGAATCTTAACAATCACGGCTTCTTTAATAATTCCTTTTTTTAAATAGCCCTATCCTTACGACACGCATGAGGCTATATATTTTCATGCCATTAAACCTAGAGTGAGTAAATTAAAAAAAAAATGCGAGAAAGGGACAAAAATTTAATGCCATGGTAACGGTAATTGTCAGCCAAAGGCGTTGTGATTTGAGTATTGAATGTTAACATTTACAAAAGAAAGTTTATTTGTTTGGTGTAAATAAAATAAAAATAGTTTTTCTGTGTAACAAAACATAATAAAATCTCTTACGGATGAAGTCGCAGGGGAATAGTTAGTTAAATAATAATATTAAGCATACAAAAATCTTTAACCAACGACACTCATGGTTACCCGAGTAAAAAGTGATTCCATAACGATTACATCGCCGTTAGCATTCCGGCCGCTCGTACTGATTACAATCGGACCTCATTATTGTTGTCACAATTAACAGCGCGAATAATTAACGATTAAAAGCGAGCAACACTATTCGGATATTTTTTAATCTGTAGAAAGTAAAGTAAGGGTAATACGAGAAGTCTTGTTCGACTTTATTTTTTTAATGTTAACAAATCGGACATTATAAGGCCACCGCCATAGTGTAATTAAATTAAATCGCATAATTTTTAATATGTCAAATAAGGTAATTGATTAATATGTATACTTAAGAAATACGTTTCTATAAACGACTAAGAATAATTGACTCCAATTTTACATTAAATATTAAAGGTCACGTAGCTCAGTGGTTTGGTCCAGCTTATTATACTAGTGGTCATCGATTCGATGTTTAAGTGGTAAATGTTGCAATAAACTAAATATATTATTTAAGTATATCAATTTGTATATTCAATTGCATTTACAACAAATAAACGAACTACATGAAGTAATTTTACATAAACATAGTCACATTAGTGTGCTGGTTTACTCATATAAGATTATACTCTGGTAAGGTCAAGAATACGCGGACAATCTAGTAGCTTAAATTGAAGCTTCCGATAATGCCGTCTCTCTTTGACACAACGGGACGTTAGCGCAAGATCTCGTGTCCCGCGCATCGTCTGCACCGCACACGTGACCCTTAACCGCCTTTCATTTCACATGGTTGTACAAAATTACTCTCTAAAGCAGTTATGAGAACTTTTTGAACATTGTTTTAATTGTATAACATTAGAAATAAAAAAAAATGAAAAACAAACATTGAAGTAAAATTAAAATAATTTTAATCTTTATAAAAAGACTAGCTGTCGCCCGCGACTCCGTGCGCGCGCAGTTAAAAAAAATAAATGAAAAATAGATGTTGGCCGATTCTCAGACTTACTGAATATGCTCACAAAATTTCATGAGAATCGGTCAAGCCGTTTCGGAGGTGTACGGGAACGAAAACTGTGACACGAGAATTTTATATAAGAAAATATTAAAAGAAAAATTATTGATAATATTCTTATTAAGGAAGAAAGTGTCATGAAATTTAGAAGGTTATATAACATTAGTTGGTTTTATCGAAAGATAAAAAGCAATAAATGATGGAAAATTTCCGTCGACATTTATCACAATACCCAATACCTATAACCTATAGATAGTAGGTAAACGATATCCCTAGTGGAGGTGGTTATGATAATGAGGTTTACGCGGTAAAGGAATGCTAAGAATGTTGTACCAAAGTACCAGCAGTTACTGTTGATCAGTTCTTTATGGGGCAACTTTCACTGATCTTGCATCGCCTTGCCATTGTGAAGGACAATAGATTCTAACTTTCACACGCCCTCTTATCGTCTAGTACTAGATTAATTTATACGCAGTTATAAATAACAGTATGTTGATAGAATTCCAGCAGGACATTGTTAATTCCTGCTTTTTCGTTTCTTTTTTATTCCCATTACATATTTTCTTGAATAAAAATCAATCAAAAAAGTATGTAATACTGTAGTTATATAATTATAATCGGATACGTGTACGGATTAAATCGATATGCTATTATTAGGTCTGTAATTATTTAATCAAATCAATGCAAATCTTTTGTAAATGTCTATTATTTACTATCTTGTTTATTACATTTTAAACGCACGTGTGAATTCAAAAATATAACAGAATATTTCGTCTTACTAATATTATAAATGTGAATGTTTTGATGGACGGATGAATGGATGGATGGATGTTTGTTTGAAGGTATCTTCGGAACGGCTCAACGGATCTAGATGATATTTGGCACAGATGGAGAACATCGTCTGGAAGAAGACATAGGCTGCTTGTAAAGTGTTTTAGTGCCGCGCGGACAGTGTCGCTCGCGACAGACAGTATTACTGTGATTCGAATCCTTTGTGTCTTAAATATATTTCGTTGGATTATAACCACTAGTAATTTGGACCCACTTTGAACGTTTGAAACCTTTTAACATCAGATCAAAAAATATAGTTAATACTTGTTCTTTAAATGCCATAGGATTTGATTCCTGATTAAGCACTCGTATAAAAGAACGCAAGACTCTTACTTAACCTAAAAATAGACTTGGTTTGCGGTTGCGGACACTATCATTGCGCAAGATGGGGCGGAGGTCCGTACAAATTGCTCCTACCACTTGTATCTGACATTTTAAGAATCAGAATGTCGTTGACCTTACTTATAAAGTTCCTACAAGTTTCTGTCAAGCCTTACCAACAGGTTAACTTTATTAAATTATCCCAATAGCCATTTAACATCATCCAATTACTGTGCAATAATTGAAAAAAGTACCTATAACCGATGGATACCTTAAAATTATTATAGTTAATAATGGATACTGGTGGTCGAATCGGTCACTTCGCGATATCTCCTTTTACAAAAAAAAAACAAAAAGTGTAATCAACCGTATGATAAGTCCCGTGCATCTGTTTAATACGCAGACCATCTGTCTTAAACCAGGATATACGCTTTATTACACTATACTTTCAGTATCATCAGCCTGACATGTTCCTTTGTTTTAGAGGTTACACTAAAACAAACGACTCAAGCCCGGTGAATATGTAAAGTAAATGCCTCTTCAAGGCAGTCACAAAAACAAATCGGAACGCTATATTTTCGCCTTTCAAATATGTCGTTTTATATCATGCGTCAATTCTCTTACAGCTTTTTAGATTTCATCTTAATCTTGCCTTGACACTAAGTTAATATAATTACCTGCGATGACAATATAATAATATTTTCCAAGGAATTTGGTATCGTTAGAAGTAAACTTGTTATGTAGCAGTTTTCTATTGTTTATATTGTTAATTGACATTTTTAGCATTTTTCTTAGCAATTCAATTAGAATATAAACATTATAGAAGATAACATGTAATGTGATTACATAAATATGTTGTTTTTAAGTTTTTTCTTTAATACAATTCGCAATAAATTTGTTGCGACGCAATATTTCCTTTAAAACGTTACGATGTGGTTTTTCCTGATATAACGTAATTTGTACAGTGAAAAATGTTATCAAGGATTATAAAATATTGTAAGATATTAATAAAAAAAAATATTGAATATAAATATAATCATATAAATACATCTCCTTAATAATATATATAGCCAGTGACGCAAATGTGACAAAACCTTCCTTCTGTCAATACAAATATGGTATCATTGACATTTAAATTAATTTAATATAAATTTCTTTATATGTAATAATAAAAAGCCTACTGAAGCGACTCAGTAACTACAGAAATTGTCGGATGAATTTATCACTTTTATACGATAATTTATATTTAAGAAGCACTTGATTATAACATATAGTCATCCCTATTATTGTCTTAGAAAAAGTCAGAGATAACACGTTTTAATATCTACAAATGTGTCATAAATGGAAACCTAAGTAGTAAATTGTACTTAAGATTTGTCAATTAAAAATCCAGATTGTTTGTGACATGTCTAATCCGTTGTATAGTCTGGCAACCCCGGCTGGGCGCAGCCAAGCGGCCTTCGTACCAGCTCGCACCTCAGGCAACATTCTTTGCCATACTCTCCCCACGTTGCAATGGAATGCAATATATGTTACATGACACCGTAAAACTATATATTGTTATTTTATAATCTAACTAATGATGTAAAATTAACAAATCATTTTTCTATTTAAGCCATTACGTAGCAATAAACCTAATTTCCTTCGATTTAATTTACGACAATTTATAAAATAGTTAATCATATCATAAACTATACTTAAAATTTTACGATAACATGGCGAAATGTCAGTCGCAGGTTCAAATGGTCTTATTTTAATATTACTATTACGAAAGTGGTAACTAGTTTGTCGGGAGCTCAACTTTGATATTAAGATGGGATGGGTTTAATTAAGATCTTATGTTATTCTCCAACTCGTAATCGACGAACATATAATCTATAAAATCTGAGTAGTACTATTACGAACATAATCGTATAAATTTTTGGAAATAGAGGTAGAATTTAATGTAAATAATCCTTATAATACTAGCTGTAGCCAGCAACATTGTCTGCGCAGTATTTTAAAAAAAGGATGAAAAATACCCAAAATGAAGAAACCTTGTAAAAGACATCGATCCATCGATATAAACATTAACATTTATAATATTTGTAAGATTAAACTCAAATTTTGATCACCGTTGTTCAATTAGAAAGTACAGTTGTTTGTATCCTATCCATTTTAATGAAATGTCATTCTTAGTTAATTTATAGCTCTCTGGTGATAGTTTGATATACGACATTTGACATGTAATATTCAAAACACATTTAATAATATATCAGTCAGTTGGAACGTGAAAATTGGCAAAAAATGATTATTCAGGAAACGGGTGCTTGCATTTTTTTAACCCAGTTTAGAGGCTTGCAACACTGAGCTGTTACTATGTCAGCGCACGCCGATAAATCAGACGGAAAATATTGCACAATATAGTTGACAAACTGGTGCATCTGATTAAAAAAGATGCGCGTGCGTTTTTATTTCTTACAACTTTATGCAAAATTCTTAAAGTTTTTCGCTTTCGCTACTTAAAATCTAGATTTTAAGTTACTTGAAATAATCTGAGACCTAATTTTTTAACTGACCGAGTTTCTTACGTAGCAAGATTATGATCTTGTCGAATAAGGGCTATTTCATGTGACCTAAATCTGAAGTCTCGTAATCAAAATAAACTTTAACAACTTTAAGTCTAACGGGACGGGCACAGATTATATATTATAACGTAATTCATTGTTGTAATGCACTAAACATACACACGGACGATCACATAAAAACTGCATTAGTTAAATTTATTTCTACATCTTTGGGACGGATAATTTTTTAACTTCTAATTGGAATAAAGAAAAAACTGTTTACTATATTCAAATGTATGACGTGTGGGTTTTACCACAATCCATTTTATGGAGTTCAGTAATACATTTGCGATTAAATGCACAAATAAACAATCTTAATTGGTACTGCACGGTTTTTACATGCACTGCTAACTTTGAATTATAATAAAAAATAAATAATTAAACAAGTTCTGTAATTGACTTTGATAACAACCTTCAGGGACGTTAATATGATAAGTATATTTCATTAAATTAATTGGCCCTTTCCTTTCTTTTCCCTACATATAATTCTACATAAATATCATTTTGGTTTGAGAACGTGAAAGTCAACTGTAAGAGACAGGCGAAAGCCCGATGTTGTAATTACTAGGAACAATCACTCATAGCTTTTATTTAATGATGAATATGGAAAATTTGTCGTTGGACTTTCACATATCCAGGTTCGACTGTATTTTAAAAACAAACAAAAGCAATGGCAATACCTACATATTATTAACGTGAAGGTAAAAGCACCGTAGAGGGAGATTGATTATCCGAAATCGGTGTAAATGTGAACGTGTACAGGTTTCCGACGTCTCGCAGTTCTGTAATAAGATCAACTTTACCTAATATGAGAGAGCGGACATTTAAGGTCTACAGGTACATCTCATTGCCGTGTGAAAAGAACGGGTTCTTTGGTAAAATAAATCAAATTACATTTAAATTTAAGTGATATTTTTTTCATTTTAAACTAGATATACATTCAACGGATCATTCCTAATTATGTCGGATATCTTTTTTAGTAGATTTCGCGGTATGTGAGGTTTTCATTAAGATATAATCTTAATGAAAATCTCACATAGTTTAGTTTAGTTAGTAAAAGTTTAAGAAAAGGTCAAATTTAAACTAAGTAAGAACTTATCCTTGCAATAAAGTTCTCCAATAATATCAAATCGTAAATACACACACACAAACAGACTGCATAACAATATTATTCTCTCTTAATTATAATATCTGGCATAAGTATCGCATGTACTTCATAAATCCGGTACACGTGCGCCGCGTGCATTTACGTCACATAAAACCTTGATTGGCATTTCGCAAACGACCGTCGCCATCGCCGCTGTTCTCAAAGCTGCATTTCAAGCTGCTAAACAATCGATTGTTGTCCAATAGATGTTATCTGCAGATCTATGAATACTACATACATAAGTCTAAACATAAGTATAGCTCACTCCAGTCTTTACTGTGAATAGACGTTGGTACAAATCACCATCGGAATTCAGCTAACTGGCAACCAAAATACAGATGATGTTTTAATTTCAACCTCAACTTGTAATAGTGGATTTCATTTTGACAAAGCTATATCTGTTTCATCATTTAGAAAGTGTACTGTTAAGAAATGTATAACAAATGAGCGTTTAAATCTCCTCGCGTGCCGTACGTCAAGATTGTCGCCAAGGGAGACGAGTTTATGTGCCAATGGCGAGCTGACGTGAATTGCAACTTTTGATATTTCTAAATGTTGCAACTTATTTGTATTCCAAAGCTATTCGGTGAAATATTACAGAATAAAATTAAATTATCGTTTTTAATAAAAAAAGAAACGCCAGAAGGTTTATAACTGTATACAATATTGAGTTCCTGGTTTTGCTTACGGTAATGAACCAAAGTATAGTTAGTATAGTTGGATTATCGTTGGTTTCTGATACCGAAATTCCTGTTTAAAACATATCCCTGTTTCATAAAAGATAATGAGAAGGATGACGTAGTGTTTTTTTTTATAGGGATTTAGATGTCAGAAACCAACGATTAGTTTTTAATTTTGCGACATTAGTTTCGATCTTACTAAACTACTAAATCTACTACTAATAAACATTCGGACACCGCCTATTACCTTAACTTATCTTGGTAACTTTTTTTTAATATCAAAAGATGACAAAGGATGGCAAAAGCAAACGGCTGCCTAAATTCGCCGAAATAGCGAGGCGACCGTTGCCCATAGATATCCGTAAATGCAGACGAAACGCGAAATTGCTTCCACTTGACGCCTGTCTTCTGAGTGATCGTGGTATTGCACCGGTCCATTCGTGCACGCAACAAATATTGCTGTTGCGAGATCTACCACTGTTAAAACTATAGTAGATGTTAGAAATTTAAACATGGGATATTACTAACTGCCAAATAAGTGGTATAAACTCTCGCATCTACTGTGATTGGGACGATTCCAGATGACTTGACTTTATTCGTTAACGTTAAGCGTCAAGAGAATTTATTAATACAATGTTAAAATTTTGATGCAATCTTTTGTTATACACATCAAGTAATAAAACACTAAGAGATAAAACTATTAATAGGCTAGCGTGACCTAATAATAGGTTTTATAGTATATTATCGCATAGTTAAATAAATATAATTATTGTCAATAAAGGCTGGAGTGACAATGACTCGCGTGTTAGAACGTTTCGTGATCGACTAACCATGCAGTGCTTCCCATACTTTTAATTACACTTCATTGTTAACTGAACGGAAACAAGCATTGTACTCGCGGCAAATCGCAACAAACTCCTTGCCGACGGAAATAATATTATGGCAAGACTTAACACTCACAAGTAAGTTTGTGAATGATAATTTGATATTATTCTTGAAGTGGTGTAAGTGGTGGAAGTATAGAAGAGTGTATATCGACAGTCAGAAAATGTTGTTGAACATCTTCTATATGCAGCGGTATAAAATATGTTTAATAACGAATACAAATAACAGAATATCTAAGATGGGAGTAGGCCAATTGATCAGCAGTTAGTTTCTACAAGAAATGGTACGGGTGCTATGAAAAGATTTTAAATAAACTTTTTATAAACACCAAGCTATAACTGCTAACGAAAGTTAACAAATACGTTCACAAATAAAACAAGAAAAACGCCGACATTTTCACTGAGCACTTTAATAGTTTTATTGTTGAGTAGCAGATAGCGTTGCTAATTCTCGTTTACGATTCTCGGAAAACATTTGAGAGTTCAATTTGAAAAAGATACGACATTTTCAAGTATTCGGAATAACTCTACGGTACTTCTTAGATAAAATAGTATTCACTTATTTTTTGCCTAAGATAAATATAGCCAATTTAACTATAAAATAAATTACGATACTTAAGTGAATGAAATGCTATTGAAAACGTAAATGAAACAAAACTATTGTTTTAAAAAAATTAAATAAAAAATAAAAAATTTTGTTTAATTACCTATAAATATTTTACCAAAGCAACTATTCTAAGTTTCAGGTATGTGTTAGAATATGTAGCAATGATTTTAATTACAAACAAAACGTAGATATAGTGATAGAGTGCGGCGTGTTTGAGAGCACGCGTGAGCGCGTAGATCAGTCAGATAAGATAGTGGCCATCGTGGGAACGGAATCACTCGCGCCATCTAACACCGCACTCAACCTCTCTCTGATCTCTGATAGTCGTGCCATTTGCATGATTGACAAAAAAATCATATGCTCCTGTGATAAATTTGCTAATTTCAAACATTACCAGGAAATACGAAAGTATTTTTTTTACAAATTCTACTTCATTGGGGCATATTAATATTACTAACTAGTTTACAAGCGTTAGTTACATTTACGAAAACAATATTTAATCGCAACTTTCTGGTGTTTTAATTAATAATTGATATAATTGATTAAATTAATTTTACCTCATTAATGAATGTAGTTTAATGTAAATTAGATAAAAGATAGCAATGATGATGAATGTTAAAGAAGACATATCAAGTTAGTAAGACATTACAGCCAAAATTATATGCTCTATTAATCATGCAAAGCCAGGGCGGATTGCTAGTATAAGTATAAATATTTAGATATATAGAGTAGTATGGTGCAATAGTGACTAAGTAACAGGTTTGCAGCTACAAAGGAATCCGTTATCGCGAGCGTGTCGCGAATTATTTGGCGCGTAATTGCAATTTTTGTCGCCATTGGGGCGGACGACATAAAGAATAGCGCAGCATTTTAAATTATTTTCCTATTATTTTTCACTTTACCTACTCATAATGTACATTATTCATGATAACATTAAGTCGTCGCTTTTTTATTACAGCGTATGGATGTGGGTGAAGGAAATAACGCAAACCATATCGTAGGGATATAACGATTCTACTGAAATGAAGTTAAACGGCTCCAACAGAAGTGACTTCAACGGAATTCGAGGAGTTCTATGGGTTTCTTTCTATAGGAATTTCGAATTGGTTGGTAACACAAACTTTATTTTTTAGATTGACTGATTGATTTTGATCCTTGATTTAATAATCAAAATTTAAAAATAATACAACATTTACTTTGAGGTACTGTGTCGATAGTCTTGTCACGTTTTAGTCCTGATAAGAAAGTGAAAAACAGTAAACAATTATTACATTTGTAAAACCTGAATTCGATACATGACATTAAAAGTTTATTTCTTTTTTATTAACAATCGATGACAAGATATCATTCCGAATTAAAATATGCAGTAGACAACCGTTGGTAGTTAATTGTTACTCGGCTTTTAACGATCCTAAAAAAGTTTTACTTCCGCACTTACAGTTGTATGGTATCTTAAGTAATTGTTTTTTTTAGATTTTCCTTACTATAACTACACTAAAGTTTCCTCTTAGCGGCCATTTAAAACTCTGAGTGCGGCAATATGAAATAGAAAATGTTACATCAAAGTAATATCTCGTATATCTAACTATATGTACAATGAATAAACATAATATGAGATTACAGATGAAATAACGTGAGAACACAACACGAGAAAATTGCAAATACATACGCTTTCCCGCACCGGCTGCAAACGCCCTCGCTTGCTACGGATTATCTACTGATTTCAATATTGCTTTTTATTATATAAAATATACTAGCTGTCGCCCGCGACTCCGTCCGCGCGCAGTTAATAAGCTTATATGACACGTTCGTAGATTTACCATAGCAGC